>JASDQU010688026.1:0-14424 GCA_032191745.1 Picea mariana
TAAATGAAACTGAGTCAGCAGCACCTGTCTAACTCAAGATAGTAACACATCATGTCATATAATTTAACGCATCATAATGGAGGAAACAGTTTTATCATCATCAAAACCCAGATCACTTGCAAGCAAGTGTCCTCAAAGAATAAGTTTGGTAGTGCGCCAGAGCGGGATGTTACAGTTCAGCTCAACTATGAGTACATCAATTTCCTTCATTAGGGAAACATTTTTTTTTTCAAGTTTCTCACAATATTATTGTTTGTTCTACAGTTGACTCATTATTTCCTCTTCAAATTTCTTGCATTCTTCTAGTTGAGAAGCCAGATCAGAATTATGTGACAATTATTCCTTCAACTGTCTATTCTTTCTTCTAAGCCTTTTTATTTCATCTAGGGCACAAAACAATTCTTCTTCAAGATCAAGATACACATCATCATTGTATCCAACTTTGGGGCATTGTTATTGTCTTCATCTTCATTGGACTCTGTTTCTTGGACCATGAAGAGAACCTCATCTTCAACTTCTTCATCACTTTCAAAAGATGAGTAGTAGTCCTATTTGGAATAAAGGTTTTTCTTTTTCTTGTGGAAGTATTTGTTCCTTTGAATTTTTTCCCTTCCTTCTTTCTTTAGGATTAAATTTACCTTGATATTTGTTATCCATGTTCTTATTATGAGGAAATTTGGAAGCAAAGTGTCCTACTCCACCATAATTAAAACATTTGAAAGAAATCATACCTTTATATTTTTCAGTTTCTCTCTAGAGCCTTCTTACAAAGTTGTCTTCTTCTGTATCATAATCATTATTTGAGTTGTCACTTGATTTTTATTTTCTTTTGTTGGTCTTCTTTGAGGCTTTGAATGCTGCTTACTTTTTAGGTACTTCTTATTGTCCTATTTTCATCTCATAGGTTGTAAGAATTTTGTGCAATTCATCCATTGTTAATTTGTCCAAATATTTTCTATCTTCAAGAGTTGATATCTTAGGATTGAATTTCATAGTAAGTGACATGAGTRCTTTTTGCACAATAAATTTTTCATTAACTATTTCACCTAAGCCTCTAATGATGTTTTCAATTCCATCCACACGAAGAAAATATGTTGCAATTTTTTCTTCTTCATCCATCTTCAGGCTTTCAAATTGACTCCTATGAGTTTATAGTTTTGTTTTCTTGACATTATCATCTCCTTCATAAGTGTTCTTCAGTTTATCCCACATATCCTTTKCATATTTGCAGTGCATAAATTTGGTGAATTTTGATTTTGATAACCCTTCCATAATAACATTCATGGATTTTGAGTTATTTTCATTGAGCTTCTTTGTACCTATGTCAAAAAGTGAATTTATTGGAGTATCATAACCATTCTTGACTGATTCCCAGACATCATATCCCAGTGACTACAGATACACTCTCATTTTGATGCTCCAAAAAGCATAATTTGTTCCATCAAAGTATGGAGATTTTCTTAAGGATAATATTTCTTGTTTATCCATGTGATCTACAAGGATCTTTCTTCCAAAGGTTATATTTATGTTGAAGGAACCTGCTCTAATACTCATTGTTGAATTTTTTAATAGTACTGAGGGGGGGGGGGGTGAATCAATACTGTATACTTTATTTTCGTTTTATTTTGATCTGATTTTAAAACACAGTTAGGATTTATACTTGCAGTCAGTTATACCAGAAATACACTCATCATAAGCACAAACAATATTCAACACATTTACAAATATAGAGGTGGAAACCCAAATTGTGGAGACCTTAAAAAATATTTATAAATGAATATTAATTCATGTATGGATAACTGTCAATGAGGAAACCAATCCTATGTAGGCACCAACCTACAAGTAGATGAGGACATCAATCCTCTTATGAGCACCAACTCATAAACCAAACACCAACCTACAAATGGATGAGGACGTCAATCCTCTGTAGGCACCAACCTACAAACAGATGAGGACACCAATCCTCTTGAGCATAAACTCAATGACTTCAAGCACCARCTTGTTGATTGAGCTCCAACTCAATCTTTCTTTATCTCACCCTGCCACCCTTGAATTGCATAAATATCCTAATTTTCCTTAATAAAATTCTCCAGCATGCTTCATCCTCTGTGTGCTCAAGCTTCAAATCATCTTCATTGTTTATCAACGAMTTCACACAGACCAAGAGCCTCTGCTCTTCACACTTCTGCTCTTGTGCACTTTCCACGCCCATGCATTCATCCCATCATAGTACATTCTAATTGGAGTGATGGATATATATAAGGTTGAATCAAGCATATTCTACATATAATGTGGACCCACATCATCCTTTGAGCCGACCAGGGCGTCGAAATTCCATTGAAGTGTTTGCATAGAGTATAAGCCCTCGAGGATTATTTTCCTTCATTACTTGAGCTATCCCAATGGGCATAGAACCAAGCACGTGGGACCACATGATTTATTGCAATGGGTTAGACCCTTGACTCAGATATTGAGGCAGGGGGAGCACAATGAACAATAAGCCAACGTGTGTATTTTGATTTGATCACATGTCAAAATTACGGAGCGGTGCCTTTGAATTAAATCCTGCACTAGTTAGGCGCCCACAATTTATTATAGACCATTGATCTTACCTTTCTATCAAATTTTATATCTTCCCCTCGTGCTAGTCTCCTACCCTTTACAACTTTCATTCTAGATCATTGATCTGGTGGCTTCTCTAATCTCCATCATCGATCAAATATTTTCCACGTGAGACTGTATGATGTGGGACCTTTTACACAATCCTTATAACTTTGATCCAAAGGTTCTTATTCATCTCTGGCTAATATGATGGACAAAAATTACTTTCTCATACTTCTATTTCACCACTTGTCACCGTCGATATTCCTTACAATCAAATCTTCTTCGTTGATTTCTCTTTCCAATTTTGTCTCCGTCAGTGAGAAGGTTCATTGATTGTTTATTGTTGACATGTTATGGGCATCAAATTTCCTTGTTGGTCACTTGTTTACTCTCAAAGGGAATAAAGTATTTCATCAATGAGCAATTCCTCCAGATGAGCATCAATATCTGAAGCACCCAAGTTTGAAACTACCTTTTCAAATGTCTTTATTACCATTTGGATATATGGTTCACTTTCGTCTCTAAGGTCTTCAACAGTTCTTCCCACAAAATCAACAACTTCCACTTTGCTAGCTATCTCAACAATTTGTAATCTATCAACTGCCTTCGACCATATCACTTACTCAAATGGTTCTTTCCTTCTCCGCAGGCACTTGATGCTTTGCATACCTATGAATTCATTTCAATAAATAAAGCCTCATTAAATAACATTTCCATGTTAGTAGATGTCATCACATTCTCATCCACAATCACATGATGTGATCATACCATTGTTGTCATCTTGACACAAACAACTTGTCATTAATGACATTGTCAAATAATCAAACAAACAAACTCCCCCTACATTGTTGACATAAATGACACAAGCTATCCAACAATCTCCCCCTACAATGTTGACATCAATCACAAAAGCTATCCAACAGGATATGGCTTCAATTTTCTTATGATCCACCTTTAATCCATTTTCAAATATGATATGCCCAAGGTATTGAATTTTCTTTTTGAATAACTCACATTTACTTAGCTTATATTACAGAAAATGTTCCCATAGTTTATGTAGCACTATGAAAATATGATCTTGGTGCTCTTATTCCTTTCAAGAATAGATTAGGATGTCATATATAAACACCAACAAAAACTTCTCTAAATACTTTCAGAACACATCATTCATTAATCTCATGAAAATTACAAGGGCATTCATCAATCCAAAAGGGAAAAAAAAAAGAACTTATAATTCCCATATTTAGTTCTAAAATTAATCTTGGATATGTCAACTTCTTCTATTCTTATATGATGGTATCCAAATCTTAAGTCCAACTTTGAGAACACATTTTCCCCGTTGAGTTGATTGAATAGATGATTAATTCTGGGTAGTGGATATTCTTTCTTGATTGTTATTTTATTCAACTGACTATAATCAATGCACATCCAAAAGGTTCCATCTTTATTCTTGAAAAACAATACTAGTGATCCCTAAAGTGATGCACTTGGAATATGAATCTTTTGTCCAACAAATCCTGCAATTGCATCTTGGTCTTGTCGAGCTCATTATTTTCTAATATGTAAGGTGCTTTAGATATTGGTGTTTCTTTAGGAAACAAATATATTTTTTAATTTACTTTTTTGGGTCGATGCTAACCTTAACAATTATTATGGGAATACATCTATGAATTATATTATCACTATTAACTAATCTTATTTTATACTTGTTTATTTTGTTGCTTCAATGATATGGATAAGGTAACCTTTGTGTCCCTTGTGCACATTGCATTTGGTTTTCATAGTTGATATCTATCTCACTGTTATGAGGATCTTATCCCTTTCGATGCTTCTAACCAATCCTTCACCATCCACACATTCAACCTTCTTCTCATCGAAAAATACTCTAGATTTATAGATTTCTAAACATTGTTATCCAATTATTCCATTGTAGGCTCCCAAACATAGCCCATGAAAGCATATGATGAAAGCTCACCTATGCAGGTCTACCATACATCTATCAACTATCTGATTGATCCATTTATTGGCATCATTTTCCATTTGCACCTTCCACATATTTTTTACAATCATCCAACCTTGTATTGGATATGAAACTCTAAGTACTTCCTCTGTCAATCATAAAAGTATAGGGTTGAGTAGAGATGTTACAATAGGCCTAAATCAAAGAGGCATGATATTTTTCTTGATAGTTGACCACTATTGCATACATTTTTTCTTCTTATTGCACCCCCAAGGTTCCTTCTAGATCCAAATGGTTTACTCCTCCCTTGGTCTAATTCATTCTCTTAGGGAACTTGAATGATTTATGTCCAAATCCTCCACATTCAAAACATTTGATCTCGAAGTTGTATGCCTTGTATTCTCTTGTAGTTTGTCTTATCTTCTGGATTTGGGTGGCAATGTTGGTCATACTTATTCCTCTAGATATTCTGATGATGAATTATGTGGTTTATCTTTCCATTCAATTATTTTCTCCATTGATATTCTGCTCCACACAATGTGGTTCTATTTATCACTTCCAATAGGGTCTTTCCATGAAGGTTTGAACCTTTTCCTTGGCATGATATCTGAGTCCTATGATGAATATTATGACTTGGGATTCTTAATTGATTCAATGGGAATACTTGTATAATTCCATGAGATTTTATTCCTAATCTTCCTCGATCATACCGCATTAGTTCAATGAGTGGTACTTGTTATCACATGATTGTAACTTGTGCAAATCCCCACCACAAGTCCCCAAATCTTGCATAACTATGGAATATCCTACCAATGTCACCTTAGTAAGAACTTCCTCATTTTAGTGATGGAAGAGGTCCACCATAAGGGAGGCCTCCCTAGTGACCTCAAGGGATCAAAGTACCAAGTATAGTATCCAATCCTACCGCCCCCTCTCTTGATCACCTAAATATTGGTCTAGGTCAAGGTAGTAAAAGAGGTATGAATTTGTTTGAGTACCTTCCCAAAAAAAGAATACTTTACAACATATAAATGATTATTTCCAAGTCCAAACATGCAATAAATACCTCTCAAAGACACTAGACAAGGTAAGATGCAATGGTTCTTATAAATTTATAGCAGTAAACAATTATATAACAACAATAAATGATTTATAACAACAACAACAATTAGTACTCAAAAATGCAACAATTGACCAAGAAAACTTAACATACATCCACCAGAATATTATCCAATTGTTAGATGCAATTTCAGAATAGGTTAGGCCACCTTCACAAGAGTGTATGTAGAAAATTAAAGTGTTATTAATTGGTTGTATCAAACTTTTGTAACAACAACAAATTATATATTGATTTTGTTGATGTTATTGTTAGTTAGGCTAGTAGAATGCTTAAGAGATTTGAAATAAAGAGTTTTCCAAACAATTCACCATGAGAAAGATTTAGAACCAGTTCCTTTAAGGGTTATGTAGTCTTACAACAACAAATGCAACTAAGATTGAATGATGACCTACTTGAAACCAAGAGGTAGGATTCAATCTCTAATGTGCTAGCACATTAGGGCCTTAGATTTTGAATTTTGAGGAGAAGGAATTCTAGGGTGCAAGCACATTTGGGCCCTAGAAATCGTTTCTCCCTTCTTGTAGCTTCAACTAGGTCAAAATCAAAAGTTTAGGGATAAAATATTAAAGTTCTATCACTTTAGGGATTTAGGAGTCTAACCCTAGCAAGGATTATTTCACAAATTTTTGACAAAAATTGCCTTGTGAGAGGAAGAAGAACTTATGTTCCTCTCTTAGGGCTTCACCAAGCAATAAATATAGCATAAAATAGCAAATTTACCATGAAACATTAATAGCATAAGGATAAATTTCAGAAAATTCACTTAATTTAGCCAAGAAACCATGAGATAAACCCTAATTGCAGACAATTCCATCCAAAATCAACAAAGAGTATCCACAATTGACCTTCCAATCATAGTGCATGAGTTCAAGAGAGCTAGTAACCCTTAGAGGGAGAAAATTCCAGAAGTATCTCTCACAAAGGTGAGAAGTTGTGATGATAAAATGAAATGTGAGGGTGGCAATTTTATATAAGGCCACCCTATTACAATTTTTCCACATAATTTGTCAACAACATAAATTAAGTGGGGCCAACCCCTTAATTTACCTCTAACAATATGCCAAAATACAAAAATACATAATAAAACCCTAAAAAGGGTGACATCATGCCTCCAAAGGAAAACGTTGGGCCTCTAAAGGCCAAGTGGCATCCTCCAAGGGTGAAATAATGTGAAGTGAGGTGCCTCCTCACCCAAATCCATACCAATCATCTCTGGTACCCATCCATCCATCAAACCCTACCCAAGAAGATGATGTCAAGAGCTAGAAGGTGACATCAAGGGCTAGAAGGTGACATCAAAGACCTCCAAAGGCCACGTCCAAGGATAATAGGGGTGCATTCATGTATCCAAGTGATGAAAGACACCTACTACTACAATGTCCTCCATCCTCTATGCACAAAATCCTTGGGGTACCCTTCCTAGCATGTGGGGCTTCCAACCCATATGTGTGGAATAATGACCAAAATTGTTTAAACCAAGCCCATCTATTCATCATCCAAGGTCTTAATAATGTGAGACCCACTTTATGAGGGTGGTGAGTCATTGGATGAACCACTACTCTCCATCACACATGCCAAATTCCTACAATAAAGGAACAACATCGTGGGTACAAGCTTGAGACATCCCTCAAGAACCATGTCAGGGGCATTCAAAACAAGCCAAAGTATAAAACATGGTTATTTAAATTTCATAAGAAAAATCAGTCCTTAAAACATGTAAAGTAAGCTGCAACTTAAGATATAAGCCATGTAAGATAATTCACCTGAATATCCCCTTCAAGCATCACATCGGCCAGGACCCCATGTGAGTTACCAAGTTTAAGTATGGGAGGGTCTTCATCCAACCCTATTAGGTGTGTCACCTAGACATAAAATAAAATAACCCATGTAGAGGGATACGTCCTGAGAGTGACAAGGGAAAGTAAAAACCCACCAAGAGTAAATGTGAAAGTGATATGGTTCAGGGATTACTTCATGGATTATGGTGTTAATCCATCTCTATGAGTTCCTTTGTGGAGGGTGTGCTTGCTCTTTAGTTACCCAATATTTGTGTGCCACCTTTTTCCAAACCCCTATTTTCCTTTTTCTAGTCCATGCTTTCATTTATAATTTGCAAGTTTTTGGATCCCCTTTTATAGGTTTCCAAGCTTTATCATTACTTTTTTAGGACCAGGGCACGAGTAGAGCTCAAGTTGGACCGGTTTTTCGTGCTCTTTCTTTTCTATGTTAACTTTATTTTCTAGCATCATTTTCTTATTCTTTTATAGTATTTGTGAAACAACCTATGGGCCTTCATCCCCTCTTCTCATGAGAGAATGGACCATAGTTGAAGCTTAATATAGTATGAAAGGATCTAGGATAGAAAGTGTAAGTATGGTCAGGAGTGGAACGTTAGCCTTGGGAGCCCCCCCCAGTATTACCCCTTTTCCCTAGGTGGTGACAACATCGGACTAGGGCATAAAAGTTGACTACCAAGGTGAAATAAGGAAACTGACACAATTTCCCAAACCAATGATCCATTATCCAACTTCAACCAAATATCCTCATCTACATGCCCGAAAAATTAAGTAGAACACTTTGCATGACAGAAAGACTAACATACATCATGGTTACAATAGCATACAATCTCCCATACTTTGGGTTGCTTGAATATGATGAGTGTTTGTTGATATGTGTTGGGAGGCAAATAGGGGGGTTGTTTGGCTTCCATCTGTGGACATGTTGATCGTCATTGTGGTGTATATCACATTCTCCATTGTGGGCCTTGAGACATGTTCTCCTCCAGTTACCCCTATGTATGGGGGGTTAACATTACTCGTATTCCTTTTTTCAATAGTAAATCTCACCTAGGTACTTATCTTCAAAGCATTTCTTGAATGTACCCCATTCTAGATGCTCCTCATCCACTTTATGTTTCTTATTTAGGTGTTCATACTAGATATTCACATATTTATCAACTGATAACTGGAAAACTTAGTATTTTCCAATAAATTGAATTCATATAGTAACATGTGCCTTTCCTTGTTAACAAACCATGTTTTTGCTTCATTTCATATTCTGAGAATTATATTGAATATGGGTGCATTTTTCTTTCTCAATTAATGTACAACTTTCAACACTTAAGTGATTCTTCTTGTTCATGGTTCCCATCTATTGAGGTTTTATTTCCCTAGTTCTCTTATTTGCATCCAAGTGACACAAGCATCACTTTGATCTCTTGGAGGTATGAAGATTGTTCATCCACGTAACTCTTCAATGATTAAAATTCGTGTGCCAACTCCTGATGATTTAGGTGGATAATAAGAGGGATATGACCCTATATGATCCTCATATTCTCACTCTGGGTTTGTGAACTAGAGGTGTCAATCGTATTGCAGTATTGACATGATAAGTCCATTAGTTTAAAGTAATGGATATATGATATAGGTGGTGTGTGTGTGTGTGTGTACAGAGTTTATTGCATGGAAACAGAAATTAAATAACCATTACAACCATAAAGTTATAAAATAAGAACAACAATATATTACATATCAACCACCTAGCAATGTAACGATCTTGAATTGTAAACAACAAACAATTAACCAACACTAGACTCATATTAGTTGAGAGTGTATAGATACAATGGTAATGCAAGGCAAGGAAATGGATAGGGAAAGCATACTATCCACATCATATCATTATGCAGTCGTGGAACTCAAGCACAAGTCTTAGGGTTTCCCATCAAGTCGACACTCTACTTAAGGGTTGGCCCGATGCTTGCATTTCTTTCATAAGTTTCTCTTCAGGTGACTACCTATTGGCACAACCTTCTTGGATCCTTCCAAAAAATCACAAATGAAATATTTAAGTAATATCCTCATATTCTCTATTAAAGCAAGTATTTTTTACATTTGGGGCTAGGGGTTTGTGGCTTCCAATGGAGGGTTTGGTGGAGTTTCTTCTTTTTTCATGCCTAACCTCTTGGGATAGCAAGCATAAGTATATGATGGTTTGTAGGGCTATGGTTACTTTGTCTTGGTTGTGTTTGGCCTTGCACTCTTATTCTCCCCCACCTTAGCACCATTAATAGGTGAATCAATCTCCCACCATATCTTTGGTATGGTTGCATGCTTACTTTATGGCCAATGTTAACTTATTCCCCACACCCCTTTTTAGATATGTTGAAATGGGTCTTGGATTGGTTTTGTTTCAATTCTTGGCTCCTCAACTTGGGTCCTTCTAGTTTGGGGTATATTTCTATGGTTTTATTTCTTACTTACATGATGGGCTAGGTTCAATCCACGTGTTGAGTCTAGGGTTTCCTATAGACGTTTGATAACATAACACTACTAAAATCATGGAGATTGATGAAGCTTTTGGTGCAGAGGTTTATTGTATGGTGCAAGAATAGGTGAGGTGAAAAATCGTGTTGAATTTCCCACATCATCATTGTGGGACTAAAGCATGTGTCATTGAACTAGAATATTATGTTGGAGCTACTATGACTTGTACACACAATTTAGTTAGTAAATTCAAATGCGATCACTAAAGATCTAGGAGAGAGAGTCATCACCCTTGATCCTATAAAATTGAAATAATGAAATCATTGAAGCACTTAGTGTTTGATATAGTCAAAAACTTGATCATTTTAATTATTACCTATAATGACTTAATGTATGAACCAAACATGAACAAGAAAGGTTAAACGTAGAGAAGAGCTTGAATAAGCAAAGTGAGCCCTAGTGTTGTAAATCAATGTAATTCATAGGCTATAAGGGATATTTGTAATGAGTTGAATGTTGTTATGTTTATTGTGTGATCCATAGTACTATAAGTTGATGAAACTAAGATTGTTACATGATAAATTGATGTATGTTATGTAACTCTATTGTACATGTTGTAATTTTTCAATTAATTATAGTTGGATTTTTCGCACATTCTCTTATGAGTTATTTTCTTGTGATGGTTGGTACATTTTTACTCTGTGTTGACATATGAAAAATATAATAACCTAATTGCGGTGATGTTGTTAACATTCTTGGATGTTTTTCATTATAAGCTAGTGCATGCATGGTACAATCCGCTATTCTGTAAAATGAACTTGTTGTGTTGTACTTAGTTCAATAGTTTGTATAACCTTTAGAATATAATGGTATCAAATTTTATTTATTTATTAAGGTTGGGAATGTTTATTATAGTGAATAACACCTAGAAAGACTACACCCAAAAGGGAGTAGGAACATGCAAGATTTCAACCATGTAGAACATTTCCTCCCCCTTTCCAACATGGTGTCAAAGATTAGTTTGATCCTAGAAATGTATAGATCTATTTAAGAGAAAAGGTATTTTGGATATTATTAATAAAGGGAGAGAAGTTCATTGGCTTATTCAAAATTCCCTTGTTGGACATCAACTTAGATGGAAAGAATTATTACATTTGAAAATTCTACATATAGAATGTGTTAATGCAACAAAGATTGTTGAAGATTCTTACTAATGTTGCTAATTTAGCGAAGTTTGAGGCACGTGATGAACATGCATAGTATATCAAACTCTATTTTAGAATATAACATCATTCTTGAAATCAAGGACCTAAAGAGTTGACATACTATATGGACCACATTGCAAATATGTATGAGACCTCAAGTAAATAGAGAGTACTCTATTTGTGTAACTAGTTGTATGTCTTGAATCTCAATGACAATAATAACATGTTGATAGTGTGAAGGATGTTCAATGCCAACTAATTGTCATTGGTGATATAGTATATCAAGAGGATTTGGTTTCTTTGGAAACCAATGGTTTGATTGAAGTATTTCAACCTTTTGTAGCTAGTTTAAATTATCCAGGGAAAACTATAACAATCTTAATCTTACTTGACAAGCTTGGTGGTATGTTACTTCAAGAAGAATAGCACTTGAATAGGTTCAATAGTCAAATTTCTTATCAATCCCTTATTATGAAGACATCAAAAAAGAAATGTTAATGTAATAAATTCGAGTAGACAAATTTTGGTGAGGAAAATTAGCAGAATGCTAAGAAATATCAGAGAAATAATGACGTGTGCTACTATTATACTAGAGGAGGAAATCATGTATGGGACTCCTACAAGCTTGCGTAAGTGTTAATAGGATAAGAAGCATTCACATAATGTGACAAAGAACAATATATTAGATAAGGACAATGATAAAGGTGCACTCGTCACAATGGTTGCTGTGATAATCACTGACGAATTTGCTTGGCACATGATTTGAAGGCATAGTTGGTTTAGAAAGTTTAAACCATCTACTGAAGCATATAGTGAGTTTTTAGATGATACAACCCTAGATATTTTTGGCGAAGCTTATGTACCTATGATGCTACATATAAGTGAGGAAGGTGATAGCAGAGAAGTATTATGCATTCCTGGATTGAATAAGAATATTTTAGTTGTGAAACCATTAACTAAGTAGGATATGAAAGTTGAATTTGAATGCAGAATGTGTATGATAAAGTATATTAATAAAGGATATGAACTCACAACATGGGGTTATGAAGAAGGTGGTATGCATCAACTAGAACCCAAAGTTGGTGTTGAGTGTGTGTTGGTAGCAACAATTGATTCCAACAGACTAGAGAATTTAAGGTGTGGACACTCAAAATTATTTAATTTAACTTTACTTCATAAGTTGAATATGGTACATGGATTCCCACAAAAACGCAAGTTGCAAAATTTTAAGAAGCTTATATTCTTAACAAGCAAATGCTTCCCTACAAGAAAAATGTTATACATGAAGTTATAAATGGAATAAGAAAATACTATCTCGTGTGAACCCAAGAGTAGACCATCTATTAGAGGTAGGATGTATTCTATGACCTTGATTAATGATTACACCACAAAGGTGTGGATTTACTTTCTAGAGAAGAAAAATATCTAATAGTGGAAAGAATATAAATCAAATGAATTTGATTCATCCACACAAAAAACATGGTAATCCACACAAAAAACATGGTAATAAGAGGCAATGCATAATATCTTACACACTAGAACAAAATGGGGTTGTAGAAAACAAGAATTGTGTCATTCAAGACATGGTACGCTCTATGTTAAAGTACATAAATATTGACTTGAAACTTTTGTTGAATTTTATAATTGCATAGCATATCTGATTAATAAAAGTTTGGATAATTTTGTGTGGGATATTGTACTAGAAGAAGCAAGGAGTGGTTCCAAGCATGTTGTTCAACATTTGCATATATTTGGAAGCATATGTTATATGCATATTAAAAACAAGCATTGCAACTATGATAGCGGGTGCAAGTGTATTTTTATTGGATATAAATAATAGTTGAAGGCAATACATTGTGGGACTTAGAAAATCTTAATTTTGCAATAAAGTGTAGTTTTTTATTTGATGAAAAGAGCATGAATCTAAGAAGTGTGTTAATGCGCAAGAAATCATTATTGTTGATACTTTTGAAAAAATCAAATTCCTTGAATTTGAATAAAAAATTAAAGAATATACTATGGTGTAGATGACACCTAAGTAGTTAGTGAAGTCACTTGAATATTCTAGCATAGAACCTGAAGCATGCAAAGGAGTGTAGACCAAAAGATAAAAGCAAATTGAGAATTCACAAAAAAGTAAAGTAGAACTTCGAAGAAGAAAATGACCGAAGTCAACTTTAATCAACTATGCAAGATAACTAAATTTATTAATGCAAAACCATTGTATACCTATGGAGAGGTGGTAAACAAAGCTATGTGGTTAATTGTTATGCAATCGAAGATTGATTATATTAAGAAGAATAGTACTTGGAGTTTGGTTGAATTGATAACAGATAAAAATGTAATTGGTTACATTTTTGGATTTTCATAGCTAAGAATAAATTTGATGGTGTTGTTGACAAGTACAAGGTGTTGTATGTAGAAAGAAGGAATTGACCATGATGAAACTTTTGAACTTGTATCTAAGATTACAGCTGTTGGAATACTAAGAGGGGGGCCGAATCAGTATGAGCACTTTTCATCTATTAGCCACAACACAAAATCAATAGTTCATAATTAGCATTCAATATATCATCAATACCATAATTCAGTGCATAAAAAACACATAAACATAGCACACCAGAATTTTATGTGGAAACCCAATGCGGGAAAAACCACGAAATGCTTTTCTTATATTTATCAAAGAGTACAATCATTGGAAGCACCAACTTCCTATTTCTCCAGCTACAAGTGGAAGGAGGATCCAACCCCCTATTTACAGGCTGCAACCTAAAGGAAGCTCCAACTCCCTAATTTAACAGCTCCAACTGGAAGGAGGCTACAACCCCCTTTCCTTGCCTCATCCAACTGCCCAGAAATAAAAATGTAGACCAAACTGTCACTACCTCTATCACTGATAACCTATTGTTGTTGTTGTTTTTGATATTTCTATTGTTGTTACTGATATTGACATCTCATAAAGATTGCAACTACATACCTCATACCAATATCCACAAGAGGGTTCTCCAAATCAAATGCTTATGAATCACCGAGAGATATTTTTTCTTGATTTATTTAGAATACACACCCTAACATACACATGAAGACATTGTTAAGAACCAAACATCAATATAGCATAGAAAAACCTCAGGAAAAGTACTCAATGCCTTGAAAAAGAGATAATTTCAGATAATAAGCCTCTTCGAGGGGGCAACCTCCTTTTACCCCACTTAAATGTTCAAGTACAAGATGATTCAAAATGAAAATGTCTCCTTGATATAGATAGGAGACTAG
>JASDQU010688026.1:14524-43742 GCA_032191745.1 Picea mariana
GAGTTTCTCCATTCTTGATTCACCTTCCTTGTGTCCTCATCATGAATTTCATGGAATGCATTTTCACTTTCGGGTGTCTTCTCTGTTACGAAATTTTTCAATACTTCCATGATCTCCCCTTTTAAGCCATCCATCTTAGTATCCAACTTAGCTTCTATTGAATCCATCAACTTAGCTTCCATTGAATCCATCTTAGTATCCAACTTAGCTTCCATTGAATTCATCTTAGTATCCAACTTAGCTTCCATTGAATCCATCTTCTTTTGTAGTTCATTTATGCCCCTACGCATTTCTTCACCTTCATCAAGAGTCCAATTAGGATTTTCTGGAGGCTTATTTGGTGTAAAAGGTCCCTTTTTTGGTGGCATGTTGGCCAAGTATCACTTTTGAATCTTGATTTTGAGGCGGTTCTGCTAGACAATATTTATTTTGTTCTATCTCCCAAGTTTCTGCCCTTCTGGGTATGAAACTTTCTTTTAGGTAGTTCTCTGATATTTCTTCTCTGTAATGTCATAGGTCTGATCAAAATTGGATGTGCCAAGTGGAATTTACGGTAACTTCCTATCAACTTGTCGATTTTTTGCCTTTCCAGGAGATCTCACTTGTATAGAATGCCTCGCACGAAATAATTGATATCAAATTCTGAAACTCACACCCAAAATACTACAGACCGTCCATGATCCAATGAAACCAGTCCCACTCAATTTGGATACTCTAGCAAGAAGTTATGATTGTTTTACCTGGAACACCTTCTTGAGACTAGTTAATAGGACTGGTCAGATACCCTATCTTACACAAGGTGTATCTACAAATTTAAGATGACCCAGAAGCTAAATTTTTTACCACAGATACCTTACTAATTTTTGTAAATGGCATCCAAAGTTCATGGTCTGAAACGTTATAGAAAAGTTTTTACAGCAAAAATTCCGCAATGACTCATTTCGGGATGATTCCAGAACCCTATCTTGTATAGGTTGTATCTTCGAAAGTATAAGGCCTCAAGAGCTTAATTTTGAACCCAACATACCTTGATCCATCTAATAAATATCCTCCGAGACGTTCCTTTCTGAAACATTGTAGAAAAAAATTTATAGCGAAAATTCCACGGTGTCTCAAATGTAGCAGCGAAACCCCAAGACCTTGAGCTCTGACACCATATGTTAAGAACCAAACATCAATATAGCATAGAAAAACCTCAGGAAAAGTACTCAACACCTTGAAAAAGACATAATTTCAGATAATAAGCCTCTTCGAGGGGGCAACCTCCTTTTACCCCACTTAAATGTTCAAGTACAAGATGATTCAAAATGAAAATGTCTCCTTGGTATATATAGGAGACTTGGAGGTATAATTACAACTAATGGCCCAAAGCCGACATAAATAAAATAACATTACTAATATAATATGCCCCAATTAAGGGGTAATGAGCCAATATTAGGGCTTAACAGACATACCTTCAACATGTATTTGACTTGGGTTTTATATCTCTGATATTCAACACTTTTTCCTCATAGGTCTATGACCCTTACACTTTATGCTCAAGGATGTCCATGCTTTTCCTCACTATATCCCGCGAATGTACACACTTTTCCTCCTAAAAAACTTGGATTTGCGCAAAATACCTAGATCTTTAACTCATTCTTCGTATGCTCAACTCCTACAAACTTCTTCCTTCACTGGACTTCTCTAATCTCAACTCACTACCTAAGATCTACCAATATATATTCACAAGAAGTGCTTTTCAACTGACTCTTCTCTGTGTTTTAATGAGGATCTCATGATGACATGCAACTGATATGCACATGCAACTAACATGCAACTTGTTAACTTATGTTTACAATTACTTTAACATGCAACTGACATGCAACTTGTTAACTTTTGTTTATATCTCCTTTACCTTGAAATGCAACTTTTTAACTTCTTGTTCAAGAGTTGACATCAATGACAACCAAACTTTCAACAATTAATATTTCAACAATCTCCCCCTTTGGCATTGATGGCAACACTTAGACACAACACTTATCATGCTCATGTTGGATCCCTCTATCTTCATGCCTCTTCTCTTTGTTTCCATGCCTCTATTTTTTTCTCCCCCTTTGACGTCAATGAAAAAGGATGACTTCTCTTTAGGGTTGCTCCCCCTGTCTATAAGCCTCTAATATATATTGATGTTTCTCTTCATGGTGCTTCCTCATGTAAATATATGATAAAAATAATTCAAGTCTTTCATGATTATTGTTGCTCTCCCCATGTCTTATTATGACAACTGCCATGTAGATCACTGTGGGGTTGAAACTACTCCTAGTTTTTGTCAAAAATAATAAAAAGTCTTCCTCGTAAGAGGTTTGGTGAAGATATCTACAATATGTTCCTTTGTCTCAACATACTCTACCTTGATGTTCTTCTCTGTAACCTATTCCCATAGAAAGTGAAACTTGATCGAAATGTGTTTCGTCTTTGAATGCATCATTGGATTCTTAAAGATACTTATAGCACCGGTATTATCACATAATATTAGAATAGGCTCGTCATATTCCACCTGTATGTCCTGCAAGGTTTGTTTCATCCAGAGAACCTGTGTACAACATGTTGTTGCTGCAATATACTTTGCTTCTATTGTGGACAAAAATACTGAAGATTGTTTCTTGCTCAACCAAGATACCAGAAAATCACCCAAATAGAAGGTTGTTCCACTTGTATGTCTTATATCATCAACACTTCTTGCCCAATCTGCATCTGTGTATGCAACTAGAGATATATCATTCCCTTTTGGATACCATAATCCATATTCTTGTGTTGCTTTAATATGTCTGAATATTCTCTTTACTGGCATAACATGTGTTTCTTTCGATGTTGCTTGAAATCTTGCAACCTGTCAAACTTCTTGCATCACATTTGATCTCGATGTTGTCACATAGAGTAAGTTGTCAATCATTGATCTGTAGAGTCTCTGATATGAATCCTTTGATATATCATTTTTTATCAATTTGCAATTGGTCTGCATGGGAGTACTTACAAGCTTGCAATCTACCATTCCAAACTTCTTTAGCATTTCTTTGATGTACTTGGTCTCGGAGATGAAAATACTTGTATCTTGCTGACATATGTGGAGTCCCAAAAAGAAAGACAACTCACCAAGTAATGACATTTTGAATTCATTCTACATGTATTTAGCAAACTTTTGACTCATCCTGTCATCATCACTTCCAAAATTAATGTCATCAACATAAACTTCAATTATCAATATAGTATCTTGATTTACCTTTATGTAGAGGTTGTTGTCTACATTGCTTTTCATGAACCCTTGATGTTGTAGATACCTGTCCAATCTGTTCAATCTTGAATACCATGCTCTGGGATCTTGTTTGAGTCCATATAGTGGCTTTTGTTGAGTCGTTACATTCTTTACAGTGAAAGTATAGTCGAGGTGAATCGACTGACGGTCAAAGGTCTAGGTGGATCGACAGCAAGTCGAAGGTTGACGTAGTCAACCGGGTAAAGTCGAAATCGGAGATATCGACGGAAAGTCAACCAACAAGAGGTCAAAGTGCATGTGTGATATGGTCAACTAGAGACCGAATGAAGGCTAACTGGTAGTCGATTGGTAATCCGACTTGGAGTTGACTGTAACAAAATCCCAGAATTTACAGGATTTGTAGCCAATGATTTGCATGGATCTGGAACCGTTTTCGGCGCCAATATTTAGGATTTTTCCTCTTATAAAGCCTATAAAAAGGCATGTTGTAAGGTCGTAAAGGCTAATGTAGGTTAATGTAAATTAACTAGCCTTTAGAGAAATATTTAGATGTAGGTTGTTGGTTATGCAGATGTAAGCTAGATTGGCTATAGGGTTGTTCTTGCACAAGCAAGAGGGTATGATGTTGATTGTGTCTTAGGTGTGGAACAAGGTTAGACATGTAACCTTTTATTTATATTGAATAAGACAACAAGAGAGCATAATGCTTAAGGAATGTTGGTTTTCTTGGTTAAGGGTTTCCAGGGTAAAATCTCAATGTACTGTGTGATTGTTTTGTCATTTACATTCTTAATTAAATTATTCTTCTCTTCTGTTAGGTTTAGTGTGGAAGTGTCTATTGTTTCCTGACATGTGGTATCAGAGCTTAGGTTTTCCCTGACAAGTGATTTATCAAAGAAGTGTTATGCTTTTGCAAGTATATCATATCTTGATTTACCAATCTTTAATCTAATAACTAAACCCCAGGTACAGTAAGAGTTGTAAGTCATAAATTGTGTTAAAGATAATGGTAAAGAATGGTGAGTAGTTCCATAATAGAGATAGAAAAATTCAATGGCCATAATTTTGAGCTTTAGAATCTTAAAATGGAAGATCTTCATGTAGATCGAGAATAATGGACAACGGTCTATCTAGGTACCCAGCCGACAGGCATGTCGACAGAAGAATGGGAGAAACTCGAAAGAAGAGCAAGAAGTATGATTTGGCTTTGTCTCGCAGATTCAGTGTTGTTGAATGTATCAGAAGAAGATTCGTCCAAGAAACTATGGGACAAGCTGGGAAGCTTATACCAATCAAAATATCTGGTAAATAAGTTGTTTCTTAGAAAGAAACTATATCTTCTGAGGATGAGTGATGGCAGTTCGGTGAATGAGAATTTAAATGCGTTTAATACCGTGTTAAGCCATTTATCGTATGTGGATATTAGGATCACTGATGAGGATAATTGTATCATCGTATTATGTTCTTTTCCATACTCCTAGGATAGCTTGGTCCTACCTATTGGGAGTAATACGACCACACTAGCACTTGAGGACGTGGTTGCTTCTCTGATGTTAAGATGCTCTAGTAGTGAGAGGTCGACTGGTAGACAGAGGTAAAGGCAGATTCTCGGGTATAAAGTTCAAGTTGAAGGGTAGATCTAAATCCCTGGTTCAATCGCCGCGAAGATGTTGGAAATGCGGTAAAGTTGGGCATTATGAAAAGGACTGTAAGTATAAGGAAATAATGGTCGATTTTGGATCCGACAAGAAGTAGTTGATTGATATAAATACGACCCCGGATAAGGGAGGTGATGTGTACCTAGTGTCAACCAGTACAAACTCAGATCAAGATGTTTGGTTGATCAACTCAGGAGTATCCTATCATATGACACCACATAAAGAATGGTTATGTGAATATGAACAATATGATGGGGATGATGTGTTCTTCAGGGACGACTCGACAACTAGAGTTGTCGAACGAGGAAGTGTTCAACTGATACTACAAGATGGGAGGAAAATAACCCTTCCATGTGTGCTACACATTCTAGGTTTGGAAACAAACCTGATCTCTTTCAACAAGATGAGTGATGTAGGTGTGCATACTCTATTTCAGAAGGATTCGTGCAATATGGTCAGAGGTGCAATGTTCTTAATGAAAGGAATTCATATTAGTACCCTATATAAGTTGTTAGGGAATGTCGACTCAACTGGATGCAACAAAATTGTTGCTCCTGAAATCGACTCGACTTGACTCGACGTCGACTCAACTCGACTCGACTCTAGTGAAGTTGGTACAACCCAACTCGACAAGACATGATAAAATCAACCCGACCAGGCTATGGCACGAGAGGATGGGACACGATGGAGAAAAAGAAATTCGAGCTATGAAAATAAAATGTATATTTGAAAGGTTTCATGAATGTGGTTTAGAGGTCGACTTTTGTGAACATTTCATATATGGAAAACAAATTCGAGTGAGGTTACCATTTGGAGCGACAAGGGAAAGTGAGATTTTATATTTGGTGCATAGTGATTTGTTTGGACCAGTTACAGTGCCTTCACTTGAGGTATCCCTATATTATGTCTCCTTCATAGATGATTTCTCCAGGAAGACGTGGATATATTTCCTGAGGAAGAAATCATAGGTTTTCGAGATATTTAAGGAGTTTAAAGCTCTTGTGGAAAACCAGACAGAGAAAAGGATTAAAGTGATGAGAAATGACAATGGTGGTGAATTCTATGGAAAAGAATTTGATCAGTTATGTAAGAAGTGTGGCATAGAACGCAAAAATACCACACCATATACCCCACAGAAAAATGGAGTTGCCAAGAGAATAAAAATAATTTTGATGGCTTAGGCAAGGAGAATGCTTAGTGGTGCTTGGATCGCACAAGAATTCTAGGTGGAGGAAATCGACACTACAAGATATCTAGTGAATATGTCTCCTTCATCAGTGTTATTCAACATGACTCCACATGAGGTATGGTCAGGTAAGAATCCTTTGGTTTCACATCTCAAAGTATTTGATTGTGATGCATTTGTGCATGTTCCCAAGGAAAAGAGGAGCAAGTTGGACAAGATGGTAGTCCAATTTATTTTCATTGGATATAAATAAGGAATGAAAGGATACAATCTTTGGGATCCTACATTAAGGAGAATAGTATATAGTTGAGATGTGATCTTCAAAGAAGTCATAGGTAAGTTTGAGCCTGAAGAAGTTGTTTAGATCGAGAATAACCCTGAGATGGTGTGGTTTGAACTGGGGAATGAAGAAGATGATTCAGATGAGTTGACTGAATCGGAGGAAGAGGTGGAACAACTGAATTCGGTGGTAAGGAGGTCAGAAAGAATAAGAAAACTAATCGAAAGGTATATTCCACCCGAATTTTGTTCTGCATTCATGCTAACTATTATCGACGATGAACCCAAGTCGGTCGGTGAGGCAGTTGACTCGGCAGAAGGTAAACTTTGGAAGGATGTCGTGGTCAAAGAGATGGAATCCTTGCACAAGAATGAGACATGGAATTTAATCAAGTTACCTAGTGGAAGAAATCTTGTCGGTAGCAAGTAGGTATTCAATAAGAAGATGAATGATGTAGGACAATTCAATAAGTTCAAAGCTCGATTGGTAGCGAAAGGTTATTCCTAATTCAAGCGAGTCGACTTCGGTGAGATTTTTTCCCCTATTGCAAAACTAACTTTCATTAGAATACTAATGTCTCTGGATGCAACATTCGATCTGGAAATAGAACAGATGGATGTGAATACAACGTTCCTACATGGGGACCTGGAATAAAAAATCTACATGAAACAGTCTGAAGGATTTGTAGTAAAAGGAAAGCAAGAGTGGTGTGCAAACTGAAAAGGTCTCACTACGTTTTAAATCAATCACCAAGGACGTGGTACCAAAAGTTCAATACATACATCCTTAGTTCAAGATTTGTGAGAAGTACAATTGATAACTGTATATATTCCAAGGAAGAAGGTGGGTGTTTCATATATGTGGCTTTGTATGTCGACAACATGTTGTTGATTGGAAACAACATGGACACAATAAAGGAGGTTAAGAAGAAGTTATCCTCCAAGTTCGACATGAAGGATATCAGTGCAACTAAATTCACTCTGGGAATGGAGATTAAGAGAGATCGAGCCACTATAAAGCTTTGGTTGAATTAGATGAAGTACATTGAAATAGTTCTGAAACGGTTCAACATGCAGGATTACAAACCAGTGAAGGTGTCAATTCCTGTGGGAGCAATCCTTACTGTTGAACAGTGTCCAAAACATAGGAATAAATAGAGGACATGGAACGTGTTCCCTATGCAAGTGTTGTTGGTAGTCTAATGTATGTGATGGTCTTGTCAGACAGTTGGTTTAAATTGATGGACAATTGGTTTGGATTTTTGGTTGTCCTTGATGTCAACCTTTGGAGAGTGATATTGTAGATTGATGTCAACTCTTAGAGATTGATGTCAACCCTTGAGTATGTCTAGTAGCTCTAGAGGTATGGGTAAGGAACACAAGTTTGGTTGAGGAATAATGTAATGAATATCAATGTATATGCAGATAAGACTATTCTATATGGATAGTATATGTCATGCCATTTCCAATGATATATGGAATGTCACATAAATCCTCATGGTTAGAGAGTTATGGCCATATGAAGTTGGAGAACCCTCATGGGTTATCTAGAAGCCCATAGAAGGTCAAAGAAGTCAATTATTCTAGAAGCTCCTAGAAGAAGTGTACTAGTCAAATTGATGGTAACTAGGATTTAATCATGGGTATAGTTGTTGCATTACAAAAATAATTAAAAATAAATTAGTTGCAACAAGAAGTTGTGAGTTTGGTAATTATGGTAAAGTAGTTGTAATGAGAAGATTTAATAGCCAAAGTGGTTGACCAATAAATAAATTAAATAATAAAGTGGTTGCAACAAGAAGTTAGTTAAGGGAAAATAAGTTATGAATTGACTAATTATAGAAAAGTTAGTTGCAACAAAAAGTTGTGAGTAAAGATAAATTATTTAAATAATAAAGTAGTCAAAGTGGTTGCAAAGAGAAATTATTTAAATAATAAAGTGGTTGCAACAAGAAGTGATGAGTTTACTATTAATGGATAAGTCAAAGTGGTTGCAAAAGAAATTAATTAAATAATAAAGTTAGTTGCAACTGAGTGGAGAACTTACTATTTGTGGAAAGTGGTTAAGTTAAGTGGACAAAAGTTGATACTTCTAGAGGAATCTACTTGGAGAGTATAAATAAGGGAGCAAGGGTCTCACATTAGCACCTACTGAATATCATTGAATATCTATTTTGTGAAAGGTTATTTGGGTAGGTATTATTGATAGAGAAAAGTACGGCTAAAAAAGTGCGGCAGGAAAACTACAATAGAAAAGGTGCGGCAGAAAAATCGCGACAGGAAAACTGTGGCAAAAAAACCACGGCAAAAAAAGTGCGGCAAAAAAACCGCGACAAAAAATGCGGCAGAAAAAGTGCAGCAGAAAAATCACGACAACATAATCACAATAGCAAAACTGCAGCAGAAAAAGTGCAGCAGAAAAATCGCGGCAACATATTCGCGACAACATAATCGCGGTAGCAAAACCGTGGCAGCAAAATGCTACAAGAAGAAAAAAGGTATGGTTTTCATATGTGTTGTGTTGAACTTATGAATCTGGTGGAGGGTTTTCCTTGTAAATCTATTAGATTCCCTCTTGGAAGTTTAGGGCTTGTTGTAGAATGGTTTTCAGGCAGATCTATTGAAGTATATTGTTAGTGCACAGTTTGATTTATTGGAATATCTTGTGGTGCATTGTGAGAGACACTTGTTAGTGGTCTTGGTATATGATTGGCTTATGAATGATACATCCTTGAGGCTACATAAAAGTGAGGTTATGGCACATGGTTTTATGTAAGGGTTTATGGTATTTGGTTATGGATAGTGTGATGCATTGCCAGAGAACTTTTGATGGTTATATTAGTATATGTATTTGGTATATGGTTGAGGTACATGTTGGGTACATGGTTGAGACAAGTAGTTGATGAGTTGGCACATACATGAGGTGTATAGTTGATGTCGATACATCTTGATGAGTCATAGTTGATGTGTGGCATAATTGGTACATACTTGGTACATGGTTGGAGGCACTTGTTAGTAGTATTGTTGACACATGGTTTATGGATGTTGTAGCATACTTGTCTTGGTATATTATTAGAAGCACATATTGATCTTGGTGGATGATTATGAGTTGTTGTGATATGCTTGGTTGATGCACATCTTGGTGATATTGTGCATATGGTTGAGAGTTGTCTTGGTGATTGATCTTGGTGAGTAGATATGATTTGGTTGATAAGATTGATGAGACAGGTTGTTGTGATAGGTTGTTTGGACATGTTGTAGTGACAGGTTATTTGTACAGTTTTGGTGCATGGTTGTTGCACTTGTTTATGGTACAGGTTGAGGTACAGGTTGATGCTTGGTACATGTTGGCACAGATTATTGGTACATGTTGTTTATATGTTATTGGTATAGGTTGATTACAGGTTGTTTGGTACAGGTTGTTATAGGTTGTTTGGTGCAGGTTGATTGGTACATGTTTACAACAATATATCTCACAGTGATAGTGTGACAATTGTTCCATTATTATACTTATATTTCAGGGTGGTTGGATGGGGAAAGGATAGGTGGTTGTAGCCACCTTCTGGTTGTAGTCAGAGAACATAGGGGGTTGTAGCCTCCTTCTAGTTGTAGCTAGAGAATTGGGGAGTTGGATCTTCCCTCAGGTTGTATCCTGAGAAAATAGGGGGTCAGAGCCTCCTTCCAGTTGTAGTTGGAGAATTAGAAGTTGGTGCTTCCTTGAGTGTAATTCTTGACATATAAGAAAAGCATTATGTGGTTTTCTCCCGCATTGGGTTTCCACGTAAATATTGGTGTATTGTGCATTGTGTGGATGTGTTTGTTATTGTTTATTATGCACTGATGAATCTTAATGTTTATGATACATTAACATATTGATGATGAACATATGAACATGGTTGAATAAGTAAAAGAATAGAATTTATGGTTTAAAGGATTAATAATTGGTATAATTTTTCATTATTGATTCACCCCCCCTCTCAGTAATCCAATAGGTCTGCACTCGACTAGACAATGCCCATGCAATGGGAGTGTTGAGAAGGTACATGTCAACACCTAGAAAGGAGCACTGGACAGATGTCAATAGAGTATTCAGGTATTTGTGTGGCATGAAGGACTATGTTATATGCTACCAAAGAAGACTTGGAGGTGGCAGTGGTAAATTAAATGTACATGGCTTTGTCGAGACCGACTAGGCTGGAGATCTGAATCGATAGAGGTCGACCAATGGATATATCTTCAAGATGTTCAATGGAGAAATAAGCTATATGAGTAAGCGACAAGAGGTTGTAGCCTTGTCGACAACGGAAGCTGAATACATGGCGGCCACTCATGGAAGAAAAGAAGCGGTATGGCTACAAAGGTTGTGTTCACAAATCAAGTTTGAGAAGAGAGCTATGAAGGTAAGTTGCGACAGTCAAAGCACAATATTTCTGGAAAAGAATCCTTCTTATCATTCAAAGACTAAGCACATTGATGTACAATACCATTTCGTAAGAGACATGGTGGAAAGTAACAAGGTGCTACTGGATAAAGTAGACACGTTGGAAAACATAGTAGACTTGTTGACCAAGTATATGAGTGATGTGAAGTTATCTTGGTGCAGAGAGGCAATGGGAATTGTTTCCTTGGGTCTGTGAACAAAAGTTAAGGAATCTCATGTTTTAGCAAAGAAGAAAACAAGTGGGAGAATGTTGAGTTGTTATATTCTTTGCAGTGAAAGCCTAGTCGAGGTGAATCAACTGACGGTCAAAGTTTGAATTGGATCGACAGCAAGTTGAAGGTCGAGGTAGTCAACCAGGTAAAGTCGAAGTCGAAGATATTGACAAAAAGTCAACCAACAAGAGGTCTAAGTGCGGGCGTGAGACGACTAACTAGAGACCAAATGAAGGTCGACTGGTAGTCGATTGGTAGTATGAATTGAAGTCGACTGTAACATAATCCCGAGATTGCGGGATTTGTAGCCAATGATCAGCATGGATTTTTAACCATTTTTGGGCACCAATATTTAGGGTTTTTCTTGTTGTAAATCCTATAAAGAGGCGTGTTTTAAGGACGTAAAGGCTAATTTAGGTTAATGTAAAATAACCAGTCTTTAGAGAAATATTTATATGTAGGTTGTTGGTCATGCAGATGTAATCCATATTGGCTACAGGGTTGTTCTTGCACAGGAAAGAGGGTATGATGTCAAGTGTGTCTTAGATGTGGACCAAGGTTAAACATGTAGCCTTTTATTCATATTGAATAAGACAACAAGAGAGCAGAACGCTCAAGGAATGTTGGTTTTCTTGATTAAAGGTTTCCAGGGTAAAATATCGGTGTACTGTGTGATTGTTTTGTCATTTACGTTCTTGATTAAATTACTCTTCTCTTCTTCTAGGTTTAGTGTGGAAGTGCCTCTCATTTTCTGACACCTTCTTCAATCTGAAAACATAGTCTTCCTTTTATAACAGTAGAAATCCTTCTAGTTGTTTGATGTTGACTTCTTCTTTTAGTTATCCGTTTAGGAAGGTTGATTTTACATCCAACTGATATACTTTGATTTTCTTAGAATATGCATAAGCCAAGATCAGTCTAACTACTTCCATTCTGGAAACCAGGGAAAATTTTCTTCAAAATCTATTCCTTCAACCTGAGCATATCCCTTGCATATTAACCTTGCTTTACTCCTAGTTACATGTCCCTCCTCGTTCAACTTGTTTCTTAATACCCATTTTGTGCCAATCATGTTCTTATCTTTAGGCCTTGGAACAAGTTCCCATGTTTCATTCTTCTCTATTCGATCCAGTTCTTCTTCTATATCGTTTATCCAATGTTCATCAGTGTTGGATTCTTCAAATTTGTTGGATTCAACTGTGGACAACAGTGCTAGATGTCTTTGTACTAGTGAGCAAAAGTTTCTTCAGGTTTCAACTCCTGCATCTTTATCCCCAATTATCTGTTCTGGTGGATGATTTTTCTGCACTCATCGGCTAGCAGTTTTGGGAGATATTTGAAGATTTTGCTAGTGATCTTCCTCTTTCTTTACTTATAGTTGCTCTTCTTCTTCTTCTACTTCTTATTTCAAATCCTTTTCTCCTTCCTACTTTGTTGAGTCTTTGATTTCTTCTTTTTACTTTCGTACACTTGTCTTGTCAATCTTTACATTGATGCCTTCCACTATTTTGTTAAGTCTCAGATTAAAACACTTGTATGCCTTGATTTTGCTTGAGTACCTGAAAAATATTCCTTTATCAACTCAGAAGTCAAATTTTCCAATCCTTTTGTCTTCTCTTTTGATATAACACTTGCTTCCAAATACTCTAAAATGCTTCACATTTGTGGGTCTTCCTTTCCATTACTTGTAGGGATTCTTATCACTATTACTTCTGAGCATTCCTTTATTCAGGATATGAACTATTGTATGTATTTCATGTGCCCAAAATATGTCACCCAACTTGGAATCTTTCAACATGGTTTTTTCCATTTCATGTATTGTTCTGTTATTTCTTTCAGTGACTCTATTTTGCTAAGGTGTCCTAGCTACCAAGAATTGCCTTTTTATTTCATGTTCGCTACAAAAATCCATGAATTCTTTCGATATAAACTCTCCACCATTATCTTATCTCAAACATTTGTTTTTCAAGTCTGTCTATGTTTCAACTATCTATTTGTATATCTTGAAGTGCTCGAATGCCTCTGACTTCTTCTTGAGAAAGCAGACTGCAGTCATTATTGTGTAGTCATCAATTAGTAGCATGAAGTATTGTTCACCATTTAATCCCTTTGTTCTTGTTGGTCCATATAGATCGGTATGTATAATATCCAATGGTTTTGTCATTGAGTACTCCTTTGAATTGAACTTGGTCCTGGTCTGTTTTCCTTGTAGATAATGCTTACATAGAGTATTCATTGGCTTTCAAATTTCAGGCATTTCTTTTATTGCTTCCTTTCTGTTGATTTTCACAAGATTTTCAAATCTCATGTGACCCATTCTTTTGTGCCAGAGCCAACTTTAATTTTCCTTTCCTAAACAACAACTTTCGTTTCTAATTTCATTCAAAACATACATGTTGTTCGTAGTCCTTATCGTTGTTGCCACTAACTTGCCTGATCCTTATTTCCTAATTTTTCATTTCTCTTAGTCGAATTGAAGTATGTGTCCTTGATTGCACATTTGACTTACACTCGGCAGATTGTGTTTCATATCTTCGACTAGTAGAACATTTTCTTCCATGGCAACCTTACTTCCAAGCTTAACTGTGCCTCTACCTTTAATTGTGTTTATTTCCAAATGAAATTGATCCATCTCTTTCTTTCTTCATAGTTAGAAACTTGTTCTTGTCTCTTGTCATATGATTTGAGCAACCATTGTCAACATACCATTCACTTTTCCTATGTTGGGATTATAGAGAAAGCGAGCATTGATTATGCTTTCTTTTCCATATCTCTTGTGGTTCCAATATTTGATTGTTAATGTTCTGCTTTGATTCCTTGGGTGGAATAATCAATCTGCAATTCTTCACTATGTGTCCAAAATTGTTGCATTTGTAGCATTCTACGTCATTGTTCGGTGAACCAAAACTGTTTTGGTTTCTATTGTATGATTCATAATATTTTTTGGGATAACCATTATTTAAGTACCCTGCATAGTTGTTTCGGTTCTTGGCATAGGCACTGTTGTTTATAGCTTTATGTCCAAAATTATCAAAATTAAAACAATGACCATAAAAGAACATTTGATACCTGGGAATAGATGATATTCTTTGTGATGCACTCCTTCTGAATTCATCTTCTTAAGTCTTCTTTATTTCTGGAATTTTCTTCTTTGGGGGATTGCATTCTTCCTTCTTGACATAATATCTAACAATCTCTACATAGCTTCTTAGTTGTGTTTCTTGTTCTGTTGTATTGGAGATCGATCCTTTCTCATTCTATACTTGATTGTATCCTAGTCCAAATTTATCATTGGATGGTCTTTGACTGCTGATGATTTGATCCAATATTCTAGTGCTCTTTTGCTGCATATCTTTCTTCTGGAGATATTTCCTTAAAGAGACTATTTTTTCTTCCAAGCTTCCAATCGTTTTCTCCTTTTCTTATAACGGACTTCTAAGTATTTACTCAATTATTTTGTCTTCTTCTATTTGAATTTTTAGACTTGTGATCATCTGCTCGATTTCTTCAGAGTTGGAATTCTGAGATCCCTCTTTCATTTTTAACTATGCCTTGAGTGACTTGTTTTTATTTATTTCTTTCCTAAGTTCTTCTAATGCATTGATTAGCTCTACTTTGATATCAACTTCCCCTTCTTCTTCGAAATCATCTTCTACTGCCATGAAGAGTACTCTTTACGAATCATTGTCACGGTCATTATTCTCCTCGTCTCATGAGGAAATTTCCTCCTTTGAGTAGAAACTTTTCTTGAAGAATTTACTTTTGTTTCTTCTCTTATTTCCCTTTTGATATTTCTTTTCCCCTGTAGGAGCTTCTTCTTCATCATCGTCTTTATTATTATGAGGACATTTAGAAGAAAAATGACCAATACCACCACAATTAAAACATTTCAATGGAAGCATACCTTTATACTTGTCCGTTCCTTTCTTTAATTTTCTTACGAAGTTAGCCATCTCTTCATCTTCATCTGAATCATCACTACAACTGCAACTTGGTTTTGACTTTTGCTTGTTCTTCTTCTTTGTCTTCTTGGATGCCTTGAAATTTGCTTCCTTCGTGACTGGGTTCTCCTATTCTGTTCTCATTTCATAGGCTATAAATATTCCATGTAGCTCGTCCATGCTCAATGTACTGAGATCTGATCTTTCTTCTAATGTTGATATTTTAGGATCAAATATCATAGGAAGAGATCTCAATACCTTTTGAACAACCATTGAGTCATCAAATTCTACTCCCAATTCCTTAATAGTTTTAACTATGTCATCAACTCGTAGAAGGTAGGTTGTAATGCCTTCATCTTCAATTGTTCAAACTTAGCTCTGAAGATTTGAAGCTTAGCTCCCTTAACTTTGGCATCACCTTCATAAATATTTTGGAGTTTATCGCAAAGATCATTTGCACTATCACAATGCATAACCTTGACAAATAATGAATCAACTAGACTGCTCAAAATAGTACATTTATCCTTTGAGTTGTTTTCACTGAGTTCCTTTCCCTCTCTATCAGTTGGGGGAGTGGTTGGTGTTGTATACCCATCTACTAATGATTGTCAAACATCAAATCCATGTGTCTGTAAAAATGTTTTCATCATTTTATTCCAAAAGGTATAGTTTTGACCGACAAACACTGGTGCTCCAATCTTAGTGTATTCCATGACCTCCTTCCAATGGTTACACTGCTTCCTGAAGGACCTGCTCTGATACTAATTGTTGGAATATTGGGAGAGGGGGGTGAATCAATATGAGCACTTTTCTTCCTTTAACCACAATATAAAATCAATAGTTCATCATTAGCATTCAATATATCATCAATACCATAATTCAGTGTATAAACAACACATAAACACATCACACCAAAATTTTACGTGGAAACACAATGCGGGAAAATTTTACGTGGAAGCACAACTGGAAGGAGGCTCCAACCCCTATTTATAGGTAGCAACTTGAAGGAATCTCCAACTCCATAACTTATCGTCTCCAATCGAAAGGAGGCTACAACCCTGTTTCCTTGCCTCGTCCAACCTCCCTAAAATATAAATGTAGACCAATCTGTAACTACCTCTAACACTAATAACTTGTTTTTGTTGTTGTTTATGATATTTCTACTGATTTTATAGATATCGATATTTCATCAATACTTCAACCACATACCTCTTACCAATATCCACAAGAGGGTTCTCCAAATCAAATTCTTATAAATCATTGAGACATATCTGGTCCTAATTTCTTCAGAATACACACCCTAACATACACACAAAGACACATCTTCAACATGTAGTTGACCTCGGTTTTATATCTCTGATCTTCAACACTTTTTCCTCACATGTCTGCAACCCTTACAATGTTTGATCGCAGATGTCCTCTCTTTTCCTCCCTACAGCCTACGAATGTACATGATTTTCCTCCTGAAAACTATGGATTTACGCAAAATAATTGAATCTTTAACTCTTTCTCTGTACACTCATCTCCTACAAACTTCTTCTTTCATTGGACTTCTCTAACCTCGACTCATTTCCTCAGATCTACCAATCTGTATTCACAAGAAGTGATTTTCAATTGATTCTTCTCTTTGTTTTAATGAGGATATCTTGATGACATGTAATTGACATAAAACTTATTAACTTATGTTTATAGTTACTTTAACATGCAACTGACATGCACATTGTTAACTTATGTTTACATCTCCTTTACCTTGACATGCAACTTGTTAACTTCATTTTCAAGGGTTGACATCAATGACAATCAATCTTTCAACAATATCCCCCTTTGGCATTGATGGCAACACTGAGACACAACACTTCTCATGCTCATGTTGGCTCCTCATGTCTTCATGCCTCTTCTTTTCGTTTCCATGCCTCTATTTTTCTCTCCCCCTTTGACATCAATGGAAAAGAATGACTTCTCCTTGGGATTGTTTCCCCTGTCTGTAAGCCTCTAATATCTACTGATGTTTATCTTCATAGTGCTTCATCATGTAAATCTATGATAAAAATCATTCAATTATTTCATGATTATTGTTGCTCTCCCCATGTCTTATTGTGCCAACTTCCATGTAGATCACTATGGGGCTGAAACTACTACTAGTTTCTGTTGAAAATACTCAAAAGTATCCCTCGGAAGAGGTTTGGTGAAGATATCTGCAATCTGTTATATTGTCCCAACATACTCTTTCTTGATTTTCTTCTCTGTAAATTGTTCCTGTAGAAAGTGAAACTTGATCGGAATGAAATGAATCATTTTTTATTAAGGTGGAGTGTGAGAAATGTTAATGAAAAAATTGTGTATGAAATTTTGACTGTGTGGAGATTGATGAAGCTTTCAATACAAATATATGTTTTTTGGTGCAAGCACGTGTGAAGCATGTAGTCCCACTGATGTTACCATATCATCATATTGGGAGTCATGCATGTGTTGTTGACCTAAAATATTCTATTGGTGTTGTAGTGAAGTGTGCATGCAAGTTAGTTAGTAAATTCAAAGGTGATAATTAAATATCTAGGAGAAAGAATCATCACCCTTGATCCTATAAACTTCAAATACGGATATCATTAAGGTAGTTAGTGTTAACATAGTCAAACTTGATTATTGTAATTTCTATATCTACAATGACTTGATGTATGAAACCAAACATGAAGAAGAAAGGTGAAACATACATAAGAGTTTGAATAAGAAAAGGATTAAAGCCCTAGTGTTGCAAATCATTGGATGTTGTAGGCTATAAGATATTTATATGGTGACATAGAGGTTGTGATGTTTATTTTGTGAGCCCTAGTGTTTTAATTTGATGCATTTGATATTGTTTCCCTAGAGGAATTGTTGTACCTTGTGTAATTTACATTATATGTTGTATTGTTTAGTTAAAAATAGTTGGTTTTTAATGCACATTTTCTTGTGAGCTATTTTCTTGTTGCGGTTAGTACATTTTAATTTAAGCTTATTTTAAATTATCATAGTTGACATATGAGAAATATTTTAACCTAGTTGAAGTGTTCTTGTATCATTCTTGTGTGAAGTTAAAGAGTTACATGATGGATTCATTTGCACTGCATTGATTGTCTTCCCTAACCATGGCATCATGCATGTTGTTTCTCTCTTCGTTGAGTCGTCCCTCTTGAGCATGGATTTGGGGGGGTGATCCTCCTATATCCCTATCCTCTAATGTGGTTTCATTCTATTCCCTTGTTTGTTCCATTTCAAAATCATCCAAACACTCTCATGCACCTTCTCAATTTTTCAGACATGCAACATATATTCCAGAAGTCAAGCTATCTTTAGTAGCTTCTCAATACAAAGCTTTAGATTTGGTTGAGTGTGGAATCATAGGTCAATCTACTAGAGTATGTCCTTATCCGAGAATAATGGATTAATGAGTCATGAAGTACTAGAAATATTTTTTTGAAGGTAACCTCTTTAATTATTTTTGTGGCTGAGGTTATTATGCTTTCTTATTAAAACAAAAGGACATAGATTTGATCTTTAGAAATCATCCCTACTTTATGGGCCTGAGAGTGTTATAAATGAATATATGGACATTGGATTTCAACCCGAAGGTAGATGTTCCCTTTGTAGTGTTGGTTTGGTTCTGTTTGTCGAATTACCCCCTTCACTATTTGTAGATTTTTTGAGATACATGCACAGAAGATATAGCTAACAATGAAACATACACATATTGCAATGGTGGATGAAGAGAGAAGACAAAAGTTGGAGAATGGAATGAAAGAATTTCTATTATATGAGTAAGAGAAGTTACAATACAAGTGATAGACTATGTGTGACACAAATAACTCGCCATAGTAGCCAAGATAATGTGCATTAGGAGTGTTCTAGAGAGATGTGACACACATTGCCAGTCACTTGAGTCAACTGCCACCTAGTCCTAGTTAACTAACCATGTGGTCGTCAGTTAAATAACTAAATTGGATTGAAATGAGGAGAATATCACTCACACATGTGGAATGTGCTTTACTGGTGATGATCCCAATTCGAGTGTGCATTCATGGTGATGATCACGAGGTTAGCATGCAACACTTGGTGATAAAGCCAAGGTTGACATATAACACTTCACTCAACTAGTCTGACTAAAAGGTAACTAAGGATTGACTGGAGGGTATGTGGCACCCTTTTCTAGGGGAGAATATATTAGATTAAGGGACCCTCAACATATCCAAATAAACTTAGGAAAAGAAAATGAAAGGAAAATCCTAAGTGTGTGTAATATCTCCAACACCCCCGAGAACACTACTAGGGAGTATACATAATGAATGGGTCTCAAAAACAGAGGCCAAGTTATGTACCCATGAACAATGAAACTAATGAACACTGAAATAAATTGAGGAAAGAGGGAAAATCTTACGGGAAAAAAAAACCTCGAAGTACAATGTATCAAAAGAAGAGGAAGATAGTTGCTAGGCAACTGTGTCCTTCACTCTAAGATGATCGCGCAAACTATAGAATTTTTTCTCAGTGAAAGTCTTGGTGAAGATGTCAGCATCTGCTTGACAGAAGGGAAATGCTCCAAATTGATGACCCTTTCATGAACCATCTCCCTAATAAAATGCATATGGATCTTAATATGTTTTTTTTGATGTCTATGTACTAGATCTCAACAAAATTTGAGTGTACTTTGGTTGTCACACTAGATCATAGTAGGATGGTGGAACTGAATGCCGAGCTCAATGAGGAAGTTTTGTAGCCACATTTCTTGGATGGTGACATTAACTGCTCTCTTGTACTTGACCTTTGTTGAAGATAGAGAAACAAATATTTTTTTTTCTCGACCAACAGATTGGGTCAGATCCAAAACTTAACATGTACCCAGAGGTGGACTTGCGATCGGTGCCATCGCCATCCCAGAAAAACTCATTGAATCTTATGAGATCTAACTTGCAACCTACTACATAGTGGATCCCATAACATATGTGCCCTGAACATATCTAAGGATGTACCTAGAGACTTCCTCTACTACATACGATAGATTTGATCGGGTGTGGGTGAGATAAAAAAGAATCCCCACAAGATGTCGATACAAGGAGATATCCACCATTGGTGTATCTTGACCATCCTCAAGTATAACCCCAGATAAGAAGGGTGTAGGTGCAAAATTGCAGTCTGTCATGTCGAATTTCTCCATGAGATCTCGAGCATACTTAGCCTGAGATATATTGATTCCTTCGGCCAATCTCAAGACCAAGAAAGAAATGGAGTGGACCCATGTCCATCATCGAAAACCGACCATGAAGAATTCCCTTGGCCGTCGCAATCGTTGAAACCAAGTTGTTGGTGATCAATATATCATCCACATATAGGACTAGGATCAAAAGTGAGTAAATGGTCCTCGACATGTAGACATTGGGATGGTATTTGCGTCTGACGAAATTCTTGGAGAGAAATTAGGAGTCCATCTTTGCGTAGCATGCACTAGGTTCCTACTTAAGGCCATAGAGAAAAATTTTGAGTCGGCACACTAAATATGAATTATGTATGAATCCATGTGGTTGTTCTATATAAATATCCTTTGAGAGATACGCATGAAGAAAAGCATTCTTCACTTCCATCTGATGTACTTCCCATGTCCTAGATGCTCTGATGGAAATGGCTAACCCGATGGAATCCAACTCTTCTACGAGAGAAAATGTCTCATTGTAGTCAATCTTGTGGATCTTAAGAAATCCCTTAGCAACCAATATTGCCTTTTTTATGCTCACTTGTCCGTTTTCTTCCTTTTTGGTCCTATAGACCCATCTGAATCTAAAAATCTTTCTATCTAAAGGAAGCAGAACCAGATCCCAAGTCTGGTTCTCGAGGAGAGAGTTGTACCCCTCCTGCATGGCTGCTTCCTAGAATGGGTTCCCTACAACATCTATGTAGGTTTATGGGTCTGAATACTGAACCATATAACAATTCAAGGGCATTGTGGGTTCAGTGGTAGTGAGTACATGAGGAGGATCCTCAAACTAAGATCTGGTCCTCCTTAGATCCATTGGATCCCTAACAAGGTATCTTGCATCATGAAGTGTGGATTGTGCCCACTTGGGAATCTACTCTGGCTCCTCATCTACATGTACTGACTCTACATATGAATTCTCTAATTGTGCATATGAATTCTCTGATTGTGCATATGTATCCTTTGAATCATCTAACTCTATATTGGAAATCATATATGTGGTGTGGTATGAATGTGTGGATTCATCATTCGTAATTGGTGGAAGTACAAAGCCTTTGCATGTGGCTAATGTGGGGCATGCGAGGGACTTTCCTCAAACTTGACATTGTGATCAATGATGAGTTGGTCCGTAGAGGGATCAAGTAATCTGTGTCCCATCATACCATCAGGACAACCAAAAAAAATGCATGGGTGGCTCTGTGGATCTAATTCTTTCCTCTTCTCAAAGGGAACGTGGGCCCATGCACGTGATCCAAAGATATGGAAGTGGGTGACTTCTGGTTTTTTGTCACTCCAAGAATAGAAAGGAGTCTTATCCTTAACAGATCTATGAGGAGATATATTCTAAATGTGATTAGCACAATTAAGTGCCTCTGCCCAAATCTTGGGGGGAAGTGACTTTGCATGTAGCATGCAACTGGCCATCTATTTGAGAGATTTGTTTTTCCACTCAACAATCCCATTTTGCTGCGGAGTATATGGTACTGTGTGTTGCAACTATATCCCATCATCAAGATAAATATTTTGAACATCTATGTTTACATACTCCCCCCCATTATCTATACGAAGGGATCTGATCTTTCTCCCTAATTGAGTCTCAACAAGTGCTTTGAACATTTTCGCTCATTAATATAAATTGTGTATTATTGTATCTTTGTGTTTATGGTTGCATCTACGATATATTTATGTTATATTGTTGGATATCCGATACATCTCTGTACATTTATTTATTATATCTCCGCTCTCATTTCGTGCAGAAAATAATCTGGATCAGTGGTATCAAAGCAGGCTTCTCTTGATCACTTTTCAGTGCATGTCCTCGATCAGGTATGAGTATAGAAAGTTGGGTCTCAAGTTTGACACTCTTGAGGACAATCGCTCTCACATGCCCAAGAAACCCTCCATGGAAAAATAAAAGAAAAATGACAGATCAGACGATTCTATTAATCTGTTGCTTGAGCAAGCTCTCACGCGACAAAGGGACAAAATGATGGAGAATTTTTCCCACATCCTTCAATGCCTATCGATAACAACATGCACGTCTTCATCAAGCGACCACTTTGGGGGCACCTCACCTTTCAAGGTACAAGTTAATTTTGATATTCCCATATTTGAAGGACAGATAGATGCAGATGCCCTAGAAAAATGCTTAAATATTCTAGAACGTTATTTCTCTGTTCATCATTTGTCCGATAGGGAAAATATCACCTTCGCACTCCTTAAGGATCTCCCCCATGTCAAACATTGGTGGGAAACTTACTGGGAGAAAAGTTCCAGAGAGGAGTCTGGAATATATGTGGTTGAGCCCACTTGGGATTTTCTTATGGATGCGGTAAAGGAACAATATTACCATGTTGGAAACTATGAGGACCAGTACATGAGATGGACCAAACTACGGCAAGAGAGGGGCCAAGCAGTGTCAGATTTCACCAATACCTTCCATACCTTGCGCACCAAGTTGGGTATCAAATACTCTAAGCGAAATTTGGTTCTGAAATACCATGGGGCTCTACACAGATACATCCAAACTAAAATGGATTTTTTGGACATCTCATCACTCGGTGCTGCTTATTGATATGATGTTAAAATCGAGTAGAAATTTAAGCACCAGAACAAGCAGGATTTCGAGTTTGTAGATCTGCAACAACAAAAGTATGATAAAGACAACCATAACAAATAGGCTACCAGAAACTAGTCCAAGCCACAAGAGAAGAAGGGTCATAGAAAGACGAAGAAGGACACCGGAAAATGGTGCGATTTCCACAAAATCCCCTGGCACAACATCGATGAATATCACTCAAAACAGTCATTGGTGGTCGAGATCAAAGACAAGGAGTCGAACCCTGATTTAGAATCTGATTCAGAAAATACCGATAGAAGACAAATCATCAACGCAGATCCCAATCCTATTGTCGCAACCGTAGAAATTCAACCAGAAGAACCAACAGATCCTAAAGAGGGGGAGTGCCTTTTTCACTCACAGATGTGGGTGAAGGGGACCCCATTGCATTTTATTGTTGATAGCGGAAGCCTGAAGAACCTCATCTCAACATAGGTCATCAAACAATTTGGATTATCGACAACACCACACCCACAACCATAAAACATCAAGCGACTTCACCAGGGACGAGATCTTCGTGTCAGCCAACAATTTTGATTGTCATATGGAATCCAACCCTTAAAAGATGAGGTATTATGTGATGTTTCCCCGCTTGATGTCTTTGATGTTCTCTTGGGACAACGATATATGTGGAAGCGCCATGTTATTTATGAGTCTCGACCTCGTAGTGTCATTGTTACTTTGAGGGGTCATCTCTACAAAATACCTGAGGTAATTCCAACTACTGTCCCACCTAAACAGTGACACAAGGTAGTATCTCATACTACAAAAATTAGCTTCTTCACAATTTGTTCAAAAGGTAAACATAAGTATATTGCAACCACTATAGCCTCGGCTCAAGCACCTTCTATCCAACAGAAGCGGGTCGACAAGACTACAACAAAGCGCAAATATTGTGAAGGGTGAAAATAGTTTTGAGAAAAGGATAAATGGAGGGTGAAAATCTTATTATGGACTTGAAAACAAGTGTAAATTAGTAGACCTTTGGCTGTGGGATAAGAAAAAACTTCTCTTTGATACTCTCGTCGCTCTTGTTATATTATACATATGTGAAGTTTGGGGATGTAGTATCTATAGAGAATCCTGGTGAAAGATAGAGCATGTCCAAAAGAATTTTATAACTTATAATCTCAAAATTAAAGGCAATACACCCTATCACATCCTCCTCATAGAAGTGGGTCTTTCCCCCATTGAGTGCACATCCATGATTATGTACTTAATGTACACGAACAAAATAAACAACATGGATGACAAGAGGCTCTCCAAAATTGCTTCAAACTCCATCCAAAACCACCTGTGGCTCAAGTGAGGGTGGAATCAAGATGTCAGGTCTTGGCTAAATCATTGAGGAGTACAAGAAGATGTCATTTTGCAGAATATCATTAATAATAAAAATATTATTACATCTAAATTTAAAGAGAATCTATGGTGTAATAAAGAATTTGAAGATAAAAGGAAGCTAAGATACTGCAAGGAGGTGGTCAACCCTAATCTAGAAGATCAAAATTATCTCTCAATCCTAACTAGTGCAAAGAAGAAAATCAACATTGCTAAAATACGAACCAACTCCCACAAGCTACATAGTGAAAATGGGTGTTAGATTATTCCCAAAACACCGTGGGACACAAGAATTTGTCATCTTTAGGACACTGAGAGGGTTGAAGATGAAAAGTACTTTCTCTTAGAGTGCCCTGTGTATACCCAAATTAGATCACAATTTCAAAATATCTGTCACAATATTGACCTTCCTAACCTCCTAAGTCAACAAAACTATGGTGATCTTGGAACTCTTCTCTCAATGTTTTTTGAGCACATAAATAAGATTCTAAGGTCCGATAAATCAATTCTAGTCTTAATGGATCATTGTCGTTGTCGTCATCGTCATCATCATCAAAAAATTAATTGAATCATCATCATCATCATCGTTGCGTTGTCTTCATAATCATCATCATCGTCATCGTTGCCATCGTCGTCATCATCATCATCAATTTAATTAAATTTTTAAAATGACAATGTTTTTGGTAATATTTCATCATCAATTATTCATCATCGTCGTCGTCGCCGCATTGCCTTCATCATCATCATAGTCGTCACCATCATCATTATCATCATCATCATCATTATCATCGTCATCATCATCAATTTAATTAAATTTTTAAAATGACAATGTTTTGATGCCATCCTCATCATCATCATCATCATCATCATCATGTGTTCACACGTGCAAAATAAAACTTAAACACAAATATTTGATTATAATAATATAATTTTCCATTAGAGGGATGTGTAAAACTATGTGTATAATTTCAACAAATGTCTAAACATGATGTAAAGTGGTGTAAAATTAATAAAACGAAAGGAAATTAAGTACTATGATCATGGACTATGAGACGCATCATCTCACATTCTTATAAAACAAACATATATATTCAATAAAGTTTAAATGTATTAATAAAAAAATATATGATTTTTTAATTATATATTAATTATTTTTTAAAATAATTAAATTAAATATAATTTTTAATAAAAAATAAAAAATAAAAATATAATATACATATTTATATATGTATTTGGCTTGAGAGTAACTTTAAAAATAATTTATTATTATTATTATTAATAAAACATATTATTTTATTGAGAATAATTAAATGTTTTTACAATTATATATATATATATATATATATATATATAAAACAAAATTAAAAATAAAATAAAAATTATGTTGATTATATGATGATGATTAATGTTCACTGATATCAATTGGTCTATGGGGCTTTAAGAAGGTAAGAGATTACTTTGATTTCTTTAAAATTGTTTTTGTGTGCTAAAAAAGCATTGAGAGAAGCGTTCCAAAATCACCATAGTTTTGATGACTTAGGAGATTAGGAAGGTCTCTATTGTGGCAAATATTTTTAAATTGGGATCTAGGTAGGGCAATATAAGAGGAAGTGCTTTTCATCTTCAACCCTCTTAGTGTCACAAAGATGGTAGATTCTTTCATCCCATGGTGTTTTGGGAATTGTCCAATTCCTAGTTTCACTATGTAGCTAGTAAGAGTTTGTTCTTATTTTAGCAATGTTGATTTTCTTCTTTGCACTTCTCAAAACTGAGACGTACTTTTGATCTTCTAAATTAGGGCTAAACACCTCCTTGTACTTTATCGATATTCTGTATGATGGCTTCTTCTTGTATTCCCCAATGATTTAACCAAGATTTGATATCTTTATGTCATCCTCGTTTGAACCATTGGTGGTTTTGGCTATAGTTTGAAGCAATTTTGGGGAGACTCTTGTTGTCTATGTTGTTTATCTTGTTATTGAAAGTTAGATATCTAATCATAGTTACTTTGGTTTAGTTTAGGTTGTAAGGAGGAATGATTGTTATGACATGTTGAACTCATTTGTAATGGGTTTTCCCTAAACTTTGTAACTTGGTATATATATATATATATATAAAATGTAATAGGTTTTCCTTAAAATTTGTAACTTGGTGTATATATATATATATATATAACATGAATTAAAATTATCATATATTAATGTGAAAAACAAAATTAAAAATAAAATAAAAATTATATGTTGTTTATATGATAATGATTAATGTTCACTGAGACCAATTGGTCTATGGGGTTTTAAGAAGGTAAGAGATTACTTTGATTTCTTTAAAATTGTTTTTGTGTGCTAAAAAAGCATTGAGAGAAGTGTTCCAAAATCACCATAGTTTTAATGACTTAGGAGGTTAGGAAGGTCTGTATTGTGGCAAATATTTTTAAATTGGGATCTAATTTGGGAATAGGTAGGGCAATCTAAGAGGAAGTGCTTTTCATCTTCAACCCTCTTAGTGTCACAAAGATGGTAGATTCTTTCATCCCACGGTGTTTTGGGAATTGTCCAATTCCTAGTTTCACTATGTAGCTAGTGAGAGTTTGTTCTTATTTTAGCAATGCTGATTTTCTTCTTTGCACTTCTCAAAACTGAGACATACTTTTGATCTTCTAAATTAGGGCTGACCACCTCCTTGTACTTTATCGATATTCTGTATGATGGCTTCTTCTTGTATTCCCCAATGATTTAGCCAAGATTTGACTTCTTTATGTCATCCTCGTTTGAGCCATTGGTGGTTTTGGCTATAGTTTGAAGCAATTTTGGGGAGACTCTTGTTGTCCATGTTGTTTATCTTGTTATTGAAAGTTAAATATCTAATCATAGTCAATTTGGTTTAGTTTAGGTGGTCAAGAGAAATGATTACTATGACATGTTGAACTCATTTGTAATGGGTTTTCCCTGAACTATATATATATATATATATAACTCATTTGTATGAGTTTTCCTTAAAATTTGTAACTTGGTGTGTGTATATATATATAATATTTTATTATTTTTACAAAAAAATTTTACAACTTAAATTTTTTTAATCTTTTTGTTTTATAAATTTGAATTAAAATAATTCACAATATTTATTAAAAAATTATATAATTTTAAAAATCTATAATAAAATAAATCAATATAATAATGATAATATATAATTATAAAAAATATTATATATAAATGATAATGATATATATTTATATTATAATAATAATAATAATAATAATAATAATAATAATAATAATAATAATAATCTATTTTTAAGGTCACGACCAAGCCACACCAAATTTGCTTAGCTATTTGACTGGTAAAATTAGATATACATACCCTATCCCTTCTGGATTTGAACTTATGACTTCTTAAAAGGAAACACACTTTCTTAACCATTAGACCCACTCAAACTATATAAAATAAGTAGGTATAAAATAAGTAAGTATAATGGTTAAAAATGTTTCCTACTAAAATATGAAAAATTCAAATCTAAAAAAAAATCTTAGTAAACTTTAATGACTTTAAAATTAAAATATTATATATAAATATATTTATTATAAAATATAAATAAAGATTTAATATACATATCTTATCATAATCTTTATTAATAAATAACATATAATATAATACAATACTAAATTACTAAATTGGATAAATAACATATATTCCAATACTAAATTTGTAAACTCATTTATGCATTTAAAATATAATTTAAACAACAAAAGTAGAATTTAATTTTTAGACGACACCTTAAATTATAGAAAACCTCTTAAAACTTTGAAACACTGTATTTTAAAATTCAAAATAAAAATTAATTAAAATAATTTTTTAAATAATAAATGAGGAAAATATTATGATTTTATTGGTGATTCTACTTATGATTTATTCTAAAGATCATATCAATATAAATTTATTTTAATATTAAAAAAATTAAATTTATTAATATTTAAAAATATATATGTTAATCTAATTTATTATCATATCTCATATTTATTTTTTTATTTTTTAATTTTTATTTTTTAAATCTCAGCTTTAGAGAGGTGACATATCCTACTGTACCTCGCGGGTTTATAAAATTCTCATAAAAATTTGCCAAAAAAGCATCTTGACCTTAACCAGCACTGTACTCTAATCCCAAACGGATAAGCTTGGAGCTACGCCGCATCACTATCACCATCGATCTGACAAGCCAAACAGTCATCCATGAAATTGAAGACACGAAAGGATTATGCTGATAGAGTCGATTGATTGAGACGTTTCTCACAACTGGTTCAATTTCAATCGTCAGCACATTTCTAAATGGGTTCCACTTAATAATCCCCGAATCAACATATCCTACGAGTTTTATTCTCGTTTCGGGTAAAAAATTTGATCGTATTCCAAACAAAAAAATTGGGTGGTTTCTCTGAAAAAGAAACAGAATTATAGGGAGAAGGGCTTCTAAAAGGGAACCTTCAACCATCCATTTGAATGCAATTAACACAGCCAGATTAAGAGCAATTGAATTCTCTGCAGAAAATCTCATGCTCCGCAAAGTAAACACTGAGAGATTTTAAATTTTAGCTGGGTGTTGTTATTTGGTCATTTCTCTGCCTCCTGCTGTAAAGCCCCTTCGGGGAATACAGTGCGACCAGCCACCATGGCTGTTAAGCTCTATATTGTGTAAGTATTGTTATTAAAAAAACCGATAAGAGTGAATATATCTATTTTGGGTTATTTGGGTCGTCAGTTTTAAGCATAATATGTGAATCGGAATCTGCTTGCAGGTACTATTCCACATACGGGCATGTAGAAACAATGGCGCAGGAGATTTACAGAGGTGCAAGCTCATTGGAGGGTGTCGAGGCCACACTTTGGCAGGTACTATAACTTGGGTATGTGTTTGTGATTGTGTGAAAAATGAATGTATGTATCATTTTCACAATTCCGATGATTAATCAAGGGCCTTCAAGATTTCGGTGGTGTCAAGGTGTCTATGTTCCCGGCATCCAGAAATATATGAAACGCAAATTCTCAGTTTTGATACAAGTAATGTTTTTAGTTTTA
>JASDQU010688027.1:8596-39075 GCA_032191745.1 Picea mariana
TGACCATATATGCAATATCTGAGCTCATATGTCCATTGTCCAATATCCAAAATGTGTGGGAAGGTGCCTCAAGGCATGCCAATTCATCAAAGGACCCCAAATCTCCATGTCAAGTGTGTAGCACCCTCTAAAAAGAGCATAACATCTTATGTGTCATCATGAAAATTCCTCCAAAGGACCATGTCAAGGTGCATCATGACCAAACAAGGCCCAATGAATCAGGTAAAACCAACAAGTACAATATACCATAGCTAATAGAATCATATAAAGTAAGCCACCACTTAATAAAAAATCCAAATAAGCAATTCACATTGGGTATCTTCCTCAAACTTCACATTAGCGCAGGAGTTTATGTAATTTGCCAAGTTTAGGTATGGGAGAACCATCAAAAGACCCTATCGGGTGTGCTAGTACCCAGGTAGAGAGATAGTTTCCCAAAAACCCATCAAAGTGTAAGTATAGTGAATGAAGCGATACTTCATGGTGGTGGAGCCATTGGCATGCAAGGTATTGTGCTCCATACATCTCCACGAGTGCCTTTGTAGAGGGAGAACTTGTTGCTTGAGATACCCTTTCCTCAGCAATGTGTGTATTTCAAACCCCTTTCTCTCCTTTTGATATTCTTTTATTGTTTTCGCAAGTCCCCTTTTTAGGTTTCAAGCATTCAATATTTTTCTTATTGGGATTAAATCCTTTTAATTGATATGCATTTAGTGCATTAGGGCTAAGGCGATCACCTCATAGCAAGGGGGGAGAGATCAAGCTCACCTTTGGCTTTTGAATTGGTCATTTATTATCCCATCACTTCTTCTTTCTTTTTCTTATTCATTTTTTCTAGCAGCTGCATTAACCTCGACATTCTAGCCCTCCATCTCATAGGAGAATGAACCACAGACCTTTTTGGTGTACATGTTAGAACCATTACCCAAAGTTTAGTATGTTGCAGAAGGTCCCGAGATGAAAAGTGTTAAGTATGGGAGGGAGCGGTACGTTACCCCTATCAAGGCTTCCTAGCAGTACCCATGTTCCCTGAGAGTGACAACACTGGACTAGGACACAAATAATGGCCACCAAGGTGAAACAAGACAAAAAGAACAACTTCCAAGATTATGATACATTATCTAACTTCAACCCATGATCCTCACACAAATGCCTAATGCACTAAATGTGACACTTTATATGAAAAAATGACTAGAGTACCTCGTGTGTGTTGAACCACCTTCATCGAATGAACCATGTCGGTCAAGTGCAATGAGTTGAGTTGAATGAGGGGGTAGGCATCTGAGTGGTTGTTGTCTGTGGATAATATTGATCATCGTTGTAACGTTCCCCGACTTAACCAAGGAACATTACTAGTGGAATACACATAAAAATAATTTTTTTTTGCTAAATAAATTCATGTAGCTTACCAGCTACTCAATCATATTAATTTAACCATTATCTAGATGCATCTACAACATATTGAAATAACACATGAATGCAACAAATAACTCATTACAACAACATATAAATCAGTCTCATTCACGTAGCTAATGGATGGTAAATTAAACTCATAATATAACTCAGAAAACAGATAAAACACTTATCTTTTCAAAATAGTTGTGCAACCAGCTACTGGGGACTAACATTCCACCCAACCATATACTTGTTGTTCTAGATATCAACAACAAGTCACCCTTGAGATGGGGTTATGAATCCACAAAAGAGGGTGTCTCTCATTGTCCACTCACAACTCAAATAATCCCACAACCCACTGACATTCTCCTACAATTATCCCAAATTTCCTCCAATTTTCTTCCGCTCGACCTTCTCAACCCAAGGGATGCACCGCTTCACTAATCCCAGTCCATCTGGTGTCCCATTCATTTATCAGGGTCTCTCTGGCATAGGTAACCATGAATCTCTCTACTGGGAAACTCAATGGAACTCACTGCTAGGAAAACTACCAGAAAACAAAACAACATCAGGCTTGTTGCTCCAGTGTAACTCACGCACCTGAGTTCACTCTTTAGGCCTGACAACCTGGTAATTCTGTAAGCCTAAAAACTTGCTTCTTTAGTCCTCAACAACTCCAAACAAATACTAACATGTCCACCAATGTTGCCTCCAAGTTCCAACACTCTACTCTCCCTTTTTGTTCCAAAATTTGCATATAAAAATTGCTCTCCTTTCCCATACGAATTCCCTTTTCCCCTGTGCAAGTTGACTCTCACACTCCCCAATGTTGATTGTACGCGACCCCCATGCTCTCATAACTATGGGATGTGACTTTTCACACCCACCATCTTAAATGCATTTAATGATTGACTTTGGGAACACTTAATTAGAAATTAAAAGGTTCACACACCAACAATAATTTTAGGAACTGGGTTTGAATTAATATACATGGGCAATTCCCCCCTTGGACTCCTCTCTTAAACATTCTCCCAAACCCTCCCCTCTCTTGTGGATTAATCAACCTCCATCTTTGTCCATGTCCCCCAACATCTAGCATCACTTTTTTATTTATTTAAAACTCAGAATCACAATTTGGAGCTCGGCCATAACCATACATTATATTTACATTATGCATTAATTAGAATGGGGATTATAACGGGGACGTTACATTCCCCCTCCCCTACAATTTTGCACTCTCCTCGATGCACTACACTATGCCAACATACATACACAAATTTACATCACAAAACTTATAAAAATAGAATTATGCAATATTTATAACTCCAATGGCAGTCCCAACCGTAATCTCGTGTTCCTTTCAACCTACTGACCCAAGGAACGTATCCCCTTTACTACTCTCAGTCCATCGAGCTACACCATTCTTTTATCATGGTTGTCAGTGTAGGTGAATAGGAACTCTGAGATGTGATTTCAGAACTCTAGTTGCCAAAAAATGGAGTCTTGCATTCTTAGGTTTTGTTTTCTTCAAAAAATTGACAATAAATTACTGGTATTCCTCTTGCATAGTTTCTTTGTGCTCCCATGTGATGTCCTTAGGACCGTAGTAGGTCCATTGGACCTTTACCAGGTCGATTGCTTTGTTCTTGAGTACTTTGACTTTCTGGTCCAGGATGTGCATTAGTTCCACCCGGAAATCTCCTTCTTGTTCTACCTGGATCACAGTCCAATCAATTGTGTGGTTAGGGTCAAACAAATATTTCTTTAATAAGGAGACATGAAATACATTATGCACTCTCATGGATGTAGGCAATGCTAACATTATGCAACTGGGCCTACCTTTTTTAGGACTTCAAAAGGCCCACAATATCTTGTTGCCAACTTTGGATGACTTCCTGATCTTAACGAGCTTCTTTTTTACTTCACTTTCAAAGATACATGTTCACCCACTTTAAAATCTCTGGAAACTATGTTCTCATCTACATAAGTTTTTTGTCTGTCCTGGGCATCCTTTATATTATGCTTGATCCTTACCATATGTTCTTCCATTTCCTTCAATAAATCTAGCCCAATAACAACTTTGTTTGTTGGGTTATCCCAACTTACTGGTGTGTTACAACTTTTGTCATACAATGCTTCGAACAGGCTCATTTTTAATGAGGCTTGATACCCATTATTGTAAGAAAACTCAACTAAGTGGATATAATCTTCCCACTTGGATGGCTGGTCCATCACATACATTCTGAGCATGTCTTCAATTATCCTATTAGTCCTCTTTATTTACCCATCTGATTATGGGTAATATGTTGTATTGAAATTTAAATTTGTCCCAAGTCCTTTAAACAAACCTTTCTATAAATTGGATATGAATTTGAGATCTCTATTTGAAACTATTGCCTTGGGTTCTCCATGTAGTCTGACAACTTATTTCATGTAGATCTCTACAATATTGGTTGCCATGCAAGTAGTCTTCATTGGAGTAAAATGTACAACCTTGGTCAATTTGTCCACCACTACCATGATGGAATCATGCTCCTTCACTATTTTGGGTAGCTTGGCAATGAAATCGACCATGGCTACCTCCCATTTCGATTATGGAATGGGCAACGATTGTAACAACCCAACCAAATGTCTATGCTCAGTCTTCGCCTTTTAACACTTTAGGAATCTGACTATATAATTAGCCACTTCTTTCTTCGTTCTTGGCCAAAAGTATTGGATTCTTACAATTGTAATTGATTTATGATATTCGCGGTGCCCAACATATGGCACATTGTGCATTTTTTCAACACTATATTTTTTAGCTCTTTGGATTTTGGCAGGTATACTTTTCATCTGTACATGAGGATTCCATCCTCTTGCAACTCATAATATTTGGTTTTCTACTGTAAATTTCCTTGTTGTAATGTTTCTTTTATTTTCAAATAATGTTGATATGAATTTGTTGCTTCTAAAATTACATCTTTCAAATCAGTCATGTACATGTCGATGACTACCAATTGTATCTCATGCGATCTTCACACTCTTCTGTTGAGTGCATCAACCACTTGATTCTCCTTACCTTTGATGTGTTTAAATTCAAAGTCATATTCACTAAGAAATTTGAGCCATCTAGTTTGTGTGGAATTTAATGTGGGTTTTTCCAAACAAATGTTTTAGATCGCAGTGGTCTGTCCTTAGCTCAAATTTCCTCCCTATGAAGTAATGTCTTGACATTTTCAGCACGTGAATAATGGTTGCTAATTCTAGATCATCGGTAGCATAATTCCTCTCATGTTTTTTTAAATTTTCTGGACTCATAGCATACCACATGATCCTTTTGTGTGAGGAATCCATCGAGCCCTTCCTTGCACACATCCGTGCACACAACATAGTCTTCATTGGGGTCTGGAATATTCAATATTGGTGCATTGGTCAATATATCTTTCAACTGTTGAAAACTTTCTTCACATTCAAAAGTCCATTCAAATTTCACTCCTTTCTTTTGCAAAGAAGTGATTGGGCTTGCAATATTTGAAAAACATTTTATGAATCTTCGGTAATATCCTGCAAGACCCATGAATGATCTGACCTATGTAACATTTCTTGGTGTTGGCCATCCTCTAATGGCCTCTATCTTCTCATGATCAACTGTTATCCCATCTGATGAAATAATATGACCCAAGTAATGAATCTTTTTTTATAGAAGATGCACTTACTTAACTTGGTATACAATGTATGCTCTCTCAAAACTTTTAGCACCATTATTAAATGTTGTTCATGTTCCTCTTCTATCTTTGAGTAGATGAGCATATCATCTAGGAATATGATCACAAACTTGTCTAGGCATTCCCTGAACACTCCATTCATCAAGCACATGAAAACAACTAGTTCACTATAGCCCAAATGACACTACTGTAAATTTATAATGCCTATATCTTGTCCTGAATGATGTCTTGTTGATATCTTCTTCCTTTATCCTCACTTGATGATAACCTGAACTCAAGTCAACATTGGAAAATATTCTTGCACCTTTTAGCTGATCAAATAGATCATCAATCCTTGGTAAAGGGTACTTGTTCTTTATGGTGACCTTATTCAGTTGTATGAAATCAATACACGACATTAAGGTTCCATTTTTATTATTCAAAAAAAGCATTGGGGCTCCTCAAGGTGACACACTTGGGCATATATACCCCTTATCTAACAGTTCTTCAATTTGCATCTGCAACTCCTTCAACTTTGGTGTTACCATTCTATAGGGTGTTTTGGACACTGCGACAGTTCCTGACACAAAATTAATCGAGAAATCAATGTCTCTCTTTAGTGGCAATCCTGGAATCTCCCCCAAAACGTCTTCAAAATCCTTCAAGACCGGATGGTATTCAATATTTTCCACTTTATCCCTGGTTGCCTCTTCCATATGGGTTACAAAAAAATGGCATCCGTTCCTGAAACTCTTTTTCAACTGCATGGATAAAATTTCTCTAACAACTACAACTCTTGGAATGCCTTGAACTTTTCCTTGTTGCCCCTCTTCACCGAGACAAGTGATTGTCTTGTTGTAGTAGTCTAGGAAAACATGGTGTTTTTCCAACCAATCCATGCCAATTAGACAATAATATGAACCCAATGCTACGATGTTCATATCCACCTTGGTGCCAAGTCCATTCATGTTGCATGGACAATCTTTGACCAACTCGTTGATTTTCCTCTTAGCCCATGTGGCTAACCGAACTAACCAAGATTTCTTATGCTTACTCCTTTGCAAGTGAAATTTTTAAATAATGTTATAGTTTATGTAACTATGGATAGCGCTAGATTCAATTAAAATTGTTATGAGCTGGTTATCAATCTTACCTTTCACTTCAATCGCGAGGGACTGATATTCTGCTTGCTTGTTGTCCAAGATTGCATAAATCCTTCGCATGTTTCCTTCCATGTATTCAATTGTTTCAACCTCATAAATATTGTGGACAATCCTCATTCTTTCTCCTTTGTGAGGGAAATCCCTATATAAGTTATTTCTCTCACGTTCCCAACATTGTACAAGTTGTTTCCTTGGCCTTTTCCCAAATGAATCTGTCATCCCGGGCTCATTTTGGGTTGACTGTCCTTATTGATTTGCTTGTGAGTTGTTCTGGAAAAAGGGTGGATTAAAACCTTTCTACCTTTAATCCCCCTTTCCTTCCATCTTTTCATTCCAAGCTTTTTGGAAGATTGGCCTCCCTTTGATTTGTTCATAAAGATGCTTTTCTCTCCTTATGGCCTCCTCCAAATTTCTGGGGTTGTAATAATGTATCTTTTCACAATAGAAGGAAGGTAACCCACTCATAAACCTTTGGATTTTGATCTTCTCATCCTTTATGAAGCCCACATACTCCAACAACTTAAAGAACCTCTTCTCATATTCATCCATTGTCATGCTTCCCAAATTGAGTTGAAAGAAATATTTCATATCCCTTCCATATTAATGCTCAAACAATTATTTCTCTTGGAAATATCCTTTGAATTGCCTCCATGAGACCTTCTTCTCGTCAAGGTGTTTGGCTTGCTTAAGCTGATCCCACTACATGACTACCTTCCCTTGCAAGTGGTAGGTTGCAATTATGGTTTCTACCCTTGAAGGGTATTCATGCAAATGGAAATATTTCTTCATTTCCAACAGTCGTGCTTCAATCTCTTCTCCCTTTCTATGCTCACCAATAAAAGTTAGTGGCTTGATTTTCCTAAGTTCACCTTGCAAAATGTATGCCTTATGCCTTCTCCTATGCCTCATGATAGGAGACACACTTGGGCTACTCCCTGGCCTTGAACTTACACAAGCTCTTCTAGTGGATTATTTTGGGGAATGACGACGCCTGCTCATACTTCTTGATTGTCTGTCATTTCTATGATCATCCCTTCTGCTATGGGATTTGGATGTTGCCACTTATCTAGCACTAGTTGCTTGCTTTGTGCCAAAGTATTTATTGGATTTCCTCAACATCACATTTAGACACTGTAGTATCTCTTCTTGAGATTTCATAATCCTTTCATTATCTTCCATATAGCTTTGCACTTCTCTATACATGTTTCTCATAGTTATAGACTCGTGCATGCCTATTCTTCCATTAGACTCTATCTCAATATTTCCCATGCTAACATGTAGACCTCTGACCTCCTCCTCGTGACTGTAATATCCCTAGGAATTTTCCATATCTTTAGTCTTCATATAATAACCAAAATTGTTTTCTTGTACCTCTAATTCTGTAAGAAATGTGCACGTAATAATTATTGTTAGAACATGTATACTATAAAACATTTCATTAATTAGAATACAAGTTATTCTTATCTCAATTTATGAATAAAAAAATGCACTAAGTCAAAATACGATTTTTTATACACATTCCTCTCTGAAACAACCCTCCAATGGTTGTACTCTTGCCTCATTTCGAGTTCTGAGTGAAAAGCTACAACCTTCTCAAGTTGCAATTTCCACTCATTGCTATGTTATTACTGTTGCAAAATTGTTTTATTATTTTCTGAGAAAATCTAGTGCTCAATTCAAAATTTTGGGTTAATATGTGGCTTCTCCTCCTCAATACCTTCACATTGACTACTCGCTTTCCCAAATCCAATCTCCGAGCTGAAAGTTATGGTTTGCGGAAATTTAAATTGTTTCTCATTTTTACCCCTCACTGCTATAGGTGTATTCTCTTCCATCCTGTATAGTTTCAAGTACCCGAATTCCAAATATGGTTTCATGGTTGTCTTCTACAGTCCATGGGATTTTCACATATTGACTTCTAAGCAAGGATTTATGCCCTCTGGAAGTAAACTACTGCTGAAAATATACCTTGTACTGTTTCAACTGTAATTTCCTCATACTAGCTCTGTTTTACACTCAGAATAGCTCGTTGGAAAGATGTTTTCGAGTCCTTTCATTTTAAGCAACAAAGACTATGTGTATCAAAGGTACACATAGTTCTCTCGATTTCGACTACCTAAAAATGTTGTTTAGGGACTCAAAATGCCTATGCAAGTTGATGAACTTCAAAAATCTATATTTTTTTGTAGAAAACTGATTGTTTTACTATTGGAAAACTCTTTTAATATGAGTCATTGATCTCAAAATCAAGAGTAATCACAGTCATCGATCCTCTAAACCTTTTCTAGGCCCACAGATGAATCTCCACCATTGATTTCCAACTCAAAAGCAATTATGACCGTTGATTTTCCAACATCTGAAACCCCATCAATGACTGAACAAAAAACACTTCATCAATTTTTCCAAATCGACCATTGACGATTTACCTTGGTTGAATAAAACACCTCACTGATTTTACCGACTCGACCATCGATGATCGACGATTTCCCTTAGTTGATGGGACATGAAATGTGGATGATGGCATGGCATGACACATGGATGTAGATGTGGCATGACACATGGATGTTGACATGGCACCTCATCCTCCTCTTTCCCTTCATCAGTGGTCAAAAAATTATTTTGGTCGGAAAAAACACTTCATCGATTTTGCTGACCCGACCATCAATGATCGATAATTTATTTTGGAAAAATGATACACTTCATCGATTTTTCCAAGTCGACCATCTACGATCGATGATTTCCTTGGCAAACTAAATTCACTCATGAATTTTGTCGAACTTTGATACTTAGAAAATTTTGACCAAAATCCAGGATGAATCTGGGTCATCGATCTCCTAGTTAAACTGATTGTGACCATTTATTTATCATACTTCGCCCAACTCTAACGACGATCCTTGATCGTCGATCTGCTCTATTATGCCAACTCCAAAAATTGATCTTGACCGTCGATTTGCTCCATTTTTCCAAACTCCGAAATGGATCTTGATCATCAATTTGCTCCATTTTTCCAAACTCTAAAAAATAGATCTCGACCATCGATTTGCTCCATTTTTCCAAGCTCTGATAATGGATCTTGACCGTCGATTTGCTCCATTTTTCCAAACTCCAAAAATGGATCTCGACTGTCGATTTGCTCCATTTTTCCAAAGTCCAAAAATGGATCTTGACCGTCGATTTGCTCCATTTTGCCAAACTCTAAAAATGGATCTCGACCACCGTTTTGCTCCATTTTTTCAACTTCAAAAAACGTATAAGTTTTTAATAAATCTACGATGAATTTGTGTTGTTGATCTCAAAATCAAATGTGATCTCGATTGTCGATCCATCAAAATATCCCAACTTCTCGAGCCGCCATTAAAACATAAAATTTCGACTTTCCAAGTCGAATTTAGCTTTGAAAACTATAGATTGATGCCGTTGATCACCTCTTAGACAGTTCCGAGGGCAAGTTCAACCTGATTTGCTCATAAATTTTGGGGATCTCACTCCAATTTCATAATTTTCTTCAAATCCGTCACAAGTGAAACTCCGCAACAACGAATTTCTACCAAATTTGCACGAGTCTAGGCCCATACAAGCTCAGTATTGAACCTTGAGATGTGATACCAATCTGTAATGTCCCCCAACTTAACCAAGGAACATTACTAGTAGAATACACATAAAAATATTTTTTTTTTGCTAAATAAATTCTATTTTTTGTACCGATTTATCCATTATCTAAATGCATCTACAACATATTGAAATAACACATGAATGCAACTAGTAACTCATTACCACAACATATAAATTAGTCTCAATCACAAAGATAATGCATAGTAAATTAAACACATAATATAATTAAGAAAACAGATAAAACACTTATCATTTCAGAACAATTGTGCAACGAGTTGTTGGGAACATATGTTCCACCCAACCATAGACTCGTTGTTCCATATTTCAATAGCAAGTCACCTCGGGGCTAGGAATCCACAAAAGAGGGTGTCTCTCACTATCCACTCACAACTCAAATAATCCCACAACCCACTGACATTCTCCTATAATTATCCCGAATTTCCTCCAACTCTCTTTCTCATAACTTGCCCACCCCAAGGAATGTACCCGTTCACTGCTCCCAATCTATTGGGCGACCCATTTATTTATCAGGGTCTCTCTCGCACAGGTAACCAAGAATCTCTTTATTGGGAAAATCAAGGGAATTCACTCCTAGGAAAACTATTAGGAAACAAAACAACAACAAACTTGTGAGTTGCTCCTATGCAACTCACACACAAGAGTTCACTCTTCAAGCCCGACAACTTGGTTCTTCTACAATTCTAACAACTTGCTTCTTCAATCTTCAACAAATCCAAACAACTAATAGCATGTCCACCATTGTTGCCTACAAGTTCCAACACTTTGCTCTCCATTGATGTTCCAAAATATACATGTAAAAATTACTCTCCTTTCCCATACAAATTTCCTTCCCCCCCATGCAATTTGACCCTCACACTCCCCATTGTTGATTGTACTTAGCCCCCATGCTCTCACAACTATGGGATGTGACTTTTCACACCCACCCTCTTACACGTGTTTAATGATTGGCTTTGGGAACACTCAATTATAAATTAGAAGGTTCATACACCAACAATAATTTTGGGAAGTTGGTTTGAATTAATATACATGGGTAATTCCCCCCTTGGACCCCTTTCTTAGAAATTCTCTTAGATCCTCCCCTCTCATGTGGATTAATCAGCCCCCATCTTTGTCCATGTCCCCCAACATCTTGCATCACTTTTTATATATTTAAAACTCAAAAACAAAATTCACATATAGATCACTTGGCCACAACCATATATTATATCTACATTATGCATTAATTAAATCAAGGATTATAGCAAAGACATTACAATCATCATCAACGAGATCATTGTCTTCATTGTTGGTCATGGGACATGATCTCCTCTAGTTACCCCTAGTTAAGAGGGAGTAACACGCATAAGATCACTTCCATCTTCTCTATTTTCTCTAATTTTGTGATGTAGCGGTTAGAATGAAGCATTGCACCACCACCATTGTAAGGGAGGAAGAAATGAGTGGAGTCGTCACTGCATTCTTAAATGCAACAATGAGCCCAAAAGGGAGGAAGAGAGAAAGCCATGAAGTTACGTATAAAATATAGTTTAATGTTTCACCTAGGGTTTAGTTACTTATAAAATATTTTGTAATGTTTCACCTAAGGTTTAGTTTGGTTTAAAGGGGTGCTTCTCTTAGGTCTCAAGAGGGTTCAATGGCTATAAAATTGATGCGGAAAAGAAATCCAAGAGAACAATAAAGAAAGAGAAATATCAAAAGAAGGGGAAGAGATGGAAGGAACACACTTGAGCAAAGGAAGAGATTGCTCCATTAGTTGAAGACTAATTAGATTTGAGCCTTTTTCCATGCTCCAAAAACCTCCTTGCAATGTACCTGAAAAGAAGGTCTCCAAAACAATGGAAGATATATGTACAAACACACTAGATTTACCAAATAAACATATCAAACAATATCACCAATGGGTAGATCGAGTTGGCCCTCAACTGTTCAATGCTCTCTCTATAATAAAAGTCTTGGTAATCCTCCTTGGAGAGGGATTGAAAGGATCCAAGAGGATCCCAAGAGGGAAAACCCTAAATCTAACTAACCGAGGTAACAAAAGAAAGAATATGATCCAACCAATGAGAGTAGGCTCTTATTGTGAGAGAGTTGGTGGAGATAGTAGACCCATGAAGTCCAAAGTGCTTGAGAAAAAGGAATATGTGAACATAGGAAAATTTTGGTAGAGTTTTGATAAGATTTAAGAATTTTTTTTAACTTACTTGAGAACCTTAACAAAGATGAAGCAAGGGTCTTTATAGTAAAGGAAGCCACATAGGAAAGTCAAAGTTGCAACAAATAGCCATTGAGGAAATCTGAGCCCTCCAACTATGATTGACAAGTTCAATCAAGCCATTTGTTGGTCTCAAGCCAATTTGTGTGATTTTCACTGTAAAGGGATATCTAGTACGTCGGTCTATGCAAGACAAATGTATATGGGACATACAACTTGTAGATGGAAGACCAAAGATAGATAAGAGAGGAGAAAGATAAATTTTAACCATATCATCATTTGTGTGCACCCACAATTGATATGAGGATACTCAAAACTAAAAAAGGCATATCCAACTAGCCAAGGTGGCCCAAATGAAGCATGCATATCAAGTTTGATCCAAGGTAAGTAGAGAATACATAATCAAGGAACCTGTAATATACCTAAAATGTATAATTCCACCATAATAAACATCGCAATGCCATAAATGAGGATATATATATATATATATATATATTATGTGTTATGTGTGCCTCTCTTGTATGCACTTTGTGTGTGATTGAAGCATGAATTGTTAGGTTCATACCAACTAGTATTAGAGCCATCATCCTACATAACATGTATTTATGTTACATTACCCTGTGATGATTACAACACAAACACCTATCGGGTAGGAATTAGAAGGGATAATTAATTACCAAGCTATTGTAAAGCTATGAGTGTATGTCTAAAGATTGATCTAAATATAGTTCACCCAACACTACAAAGAGAACACCTTGTAGCAGAGGTTTTTAGTGTTACAAGATTGGGCAAATTTTTCAAAAAAACCTCCACAATTCATAGTGAAGGTTTTAATGGATGTTCCATATAACTAAAAAAAAATTAGGCGACTGGAGGTTTTTTTATTTTTTATTTTTTAGGTGCTTGTATTGATAACACACACCGGCGTGTGCTTATGTAACATGCATCGATGCATTCATAAACCTAAAAATCATCAGTTCTCGTATAATTATTATGCATCAGTAAAATCTTTTTTTATATGTAGCACCGATGCTTGTATAAAAATTTCACACCAGGTCTCTCTATTTTGTTTTATGACACACCGATGCTCATATAATTTGTATGCATCAATGCCTACAATACCATGTGCACTAGAGGGAAGTGAAAGTTTGAATATTTGAGGTGAAATTTCGGTGTCGTTTTTTGTTACTAAACACTAGTGCGTATATTATATGTAAAGCACCGGTGTGTATTGTAATCATACACACCATAATATTTTGAAACAATAAATATAATCGTATGTTATGTCGTTTAAAGTAACAATGTTTTTTCAAGGTTTTTAGCACTGATACTTCAATGTAATTAATAGGCACCAATGCGTATTACTCATAAAAACACACCAGTGTCTATTTTATGGCACATACTATTTAGTGAGTTCAAAATAATGCAATTCACCGATATGTATATATTTTAACTAATTGTTTTTTTTTTACAAGTTTTCAATTAATCATCTCAAAATCGAATATTTTTTATAATACTATTGATTTTTGTATTTTCGTTATTGCAATTTGGTATAATGATTAATTGCATTAATGTGTTATCTAACAGATTACACCTCTATTATTTATAACAATGTAAATAATCCATATATTAATTAATCAACAATGCAACATTTTACAACATTCGACAATGCAACAAAATAAGAAACCCATTTTATTGTATATGAATAAGAGACCTATCATCATACAAAATGAGACAATGTAAAGGTTTACAATAATTAAAATGCAACCAATATGTAATTATTGCACTTATTGGTAACATGTTCTCATGCAATTGGGACAATATGTCGAGTACATTAAACAAAATCCCTTATTTTTACAAACAAATATTCCAAAACATACAACTTGTAGTAACATTCAATTATATTGATTGCCATTCAACATTTGAACTGTTGTCATCACTCGAGTTGTGTGCATGTCTCATTTCTTCATCACTTGTAGGCAATATTGTACTTTGGTTATTTAACCTAATGTTTTCTTGATCGACTTGTTTCTTATGTTCCACCTCTTCATATTCCACCTACAAACATAGAAATAAAGTGTAATAGGTATATCTACATTAATATAGTACAATATACGCGATTGTGTAAATAAAAAGCGTACCATAGAACGAGATTTTCATAAACAATACACATTATTTCGAAGCCACGCTAAATGTCATCTCTCAAAATATCTTATGTTGGTTGCACTCCATATTTTGTTTCCTACATATTTAATATGCCACGACAAAGCACAATTGATAAAATTACTATAAAGATTTATTGTCATTCCATTAATTATAAAACGAGGGAAGTTAAAGAACATAACTAACACATTGTTCAATTAAACCTTAATACTTCAACATATACTCACAACCCATACTTAACCCAATGTCGATCAATTCTTCGGTTGTTTCTTTTTTGTATGTTAGCACCTATTAGAAGACATCCATGGATGAGTGCAAATTAATTATTTAAATACAAAGATCACAACAAATATGAAATCTTAAGTAAGGCCAAAAATAGAAGTATTCACAAACCTTGTGATGAACCATTTTCTTCCTCGTCGTCATGTCTTATGTGTTGAATGGGTTCCGTTTTTTTTCTTTCTTTCTTTTCTACAACAAAACAATTGAAAATCAATATTTCATGTGATAATTAAATCCAATGTACATAAAAGAGTAAATGAATGATTACATACCTCCGATGCACATTGTTGTTGGGATGGCTCCTCCTGCAATGCAACTATGTTCATTTTTTGTATTATCTCCTTGTACACTTTTTTTGACATCCCTATCGGCATGTATTAGTTTTCCCCTCATTTGTCCCTTGTAATTTGCATAATATTCTCCGTGGAAAATGAAAAGCACTTTATTTAAAAAAAAATAGACATGAAAACAAATATAGCAAAAAAAATAATTTGGTAATTTTTGGGACATATTATAGAAAAACATATTTAGTAATAACACTTTTTAAATGATTCTTTTTTGTTATTGTGAGTTTTTGCTATTGCAAGTTTCACAAGTCTAATTGAACATTGCTTCAGAAATGCTTCCTGTAGTTTATATATAAGTTGATTCTTGGAATCGTTGGTTTGATTTTTGTATTGGAAGTGGAAAGTACGTTTATACATTTTTCCCATTATATCCCTCATAGTTTTGTAAAATTCTCACCCCCCCTCTCATTAACTTCCAACACCACTCCAGATGAACTGAGGACCAAGTCATGATGAACTGAGGACCAAGTCATCATCATTTACATCCTTCATAATTTTCATCTTCTTAGGATTACATTATGTTCCCTCGCTATCGGTCCCTCCACAACATTAAAAAAATGTGAAATCGAGTGTTTAAAACATGCTAGCTATTAATGTTAAGAAATTCATTTTTAGTAAAAAGTCAAAGAAAAAATTCATTTTGATTACCTTTTGATCCACCTAATTCCTCTTTTTACAACATTTCCATAAAGCTTCTATTCTCTTTTGCACTAAGATTGCAAACAACCTTATCAAGTTTCTTCGAGTTTTTGCTCTGCATGGCACACCTTAACCAATAAACACCATTAATTTAAACCTACAGATAATTCAAATATATTGTTTTTTTAATAAAACTTAAAGAATTTCCTTGTTCTTTTGTTGGGATGAGCTGCCACCGCATTCGCTACAATAAGTTGTTTTCCTTGAACTTCTATCGACCATCTTCTATAAAAAAATCCAGGAATCATTAGATACATAAATTATTATTTATTTTTTACAAAATAAGATTTTGGTGTGTATAATAAAATGATACACATTGGTGCGTTAAACATATGTATACACACTGGTATATGATTACCATGATGTTACGAAATCAAAAACATTTTGTTTATGTCAGGCCAGGCATTAGCAGAAAATGTAACTCCACGGATGTGTATTGCATTGATATGAGAGGTGAAAAAATACAATCTAAGTGATTGTTTGTCTTCTCAAACATATGATTCTTCCTATCACCTATAATTCTCCATATTTACATTATTATTACAGTAATGTAATCCCAAGGATTACATGTTTAACATTCCCCCCTTTAATCCAAAGGCATGTGTGGGTCCAAGCATCATTTTGAACTTTTCAAAATTTTCTCTTCCAAGCGCTTTAGTGAAGATGTCCGCAATTTGCTCATTTGTAGATCATTGTCTCAAGTGAATAGTTTTGGCCTCTATATGATATCGAATCAGGTGATACTTTGTGTTGATGTGCTTAGTTTGATCATGGAATCTAGGATTCTTGGCCAACTTGATTGCATAAGTACTGTCAACTAGAAGAGGAGTAGAATTCACTTGTTTCTCCTGCAAATATTCAAGTATTTTCTTGAGCCACACAATATCCTTCGTCGCTTCTACAACTGCCACATATTTTTGATTTTTTTTTTTTTTTTGACAGAAACGTTTAGTGGAGTTTGTATTAATTGTGGACTAGCCACTATTCGGTTACAAAATAGCAGAGATTCACTGAGCAACTGCCTACAATAAGCTAAGATGCACTACTAGAATTGCCAGATTTAACAAACACCCCAAAGGCGATTCAGATCTCCTGAAACCAGACTTATTTTAAAGCCTTGACTTCTATACAAAATGTCAAGATGCTTGAGAGGGTAGAAAACGCTACAGACCAAGAGGCTGACTACTCTTTTGGATCCTTCCCCCATTGGATGTTTAACTTGGACATTTTGCCTTCCAGTTGGCTGATCCTTTCCTCAAATTCATCTTTTGGGCTCTTCAGCTCCTGGTGTAGCTTGCCAAGCTCCTCTGTGGATCCAATTTTTACAGTAGAGATATCCTGCTCCAGTTGCTCCAGCCGTCTGCCTGCCTCCGTGTCTAAGTTCTCCAGGAAATCAAGTTGATACTGGAGCGTCTGCTTCAACTTTTCCAGCGTTTCATCGAGTTGTTTCAATCGCTCCTCAATGGTGAGATTTCGGTTGGAACTCGCGGCCATCTCTCCTCCTCTGGCTCTCGTGCTCTGAATCCTCTCCTTCGGCTCTCTTCACGGTTAAGAATGAGTCTGCTCTCAGGCTGAGGGTGCAAACAAATTTAATATTGCTCGCCCTGCGTTCATCATTTCGCCCATCGTTGCTTTCTCCAAGAGGTATGGGGGGATGGTCTTGCTGTCTCCTCTGTGCAAGAGATCCGATCTTTTTTGGTCCGTCCTCTGCCCAATTTGTCCTGTCCCGCGCCCCTTCATTGGTTGATTCCTGGCACTGTCGACTTGATCCTGTCCCCTTCTTTGCAACTTGCATGAGCTTTCCTTTGGGTATGATGGCGAGTCAAAGTAGATCCACTGTGGATAGCTGGCTGCTTATGCTCATGCATCCTTGTGCCAGCAGAGCGCCTCTATTTGCCTCCTCATCCGCTTCTTTATTCAACTCCCGCAGAACATGGAACACTTGGTATGACTCGAGCCTTTTAAGGAGGAGGCGTATTCTGGCCAGCAAGTTATTGAGCTGTGCGCTTTGAGTCTTTGTAGAACGGGTTATGACACTAATTAACATACGGGAATCTCCTATGATAATCAGATTTCTGATTCCATTCCTTCAGGCTTGGCACAAGCCTTGCCACAGTGTCATTGCTTTTGCATAGTTGTTGGTGGCGATGCCTAAGCCAATGGCGTATCGCACCATGACTTCTGCGTTTGGCTTTACAATTATTCCTCCTCCTCCTACTTGGCCTGGATTGCCCTTTGAGGCTCCGTCAAAGGACAGGATGTAGGCTTTCCTTGTTTTTTCCAATTGTCGAATTCGTTCCTTCCTGTCCTAATTTCCCAGTTCTCTTGAATTATGGTGTTGACTGTGTTCCCACTTTACAATTGAATTTGGAATTGGGCCAGCCAAAGCTCTTCTTTTTCTTCCAGCTCCCTACTGTATTGAGGATGACGTTGAGAGCTAGCCCATTCGCCAAAGAAAGCTCTAATCTTTGCACTCACTAGTGAGGCGCTTCTTTTCTTATCCCTGAAAACTCTATTGTTTCTTTCCAACCAGAGCCCCCAAAGGATAAACCTTGGGATTGCTTGCCAAAGCCCCGAGGCATAGCTTTGCTTCTTCAATTGGAACGGATAAAGGGTTGTCCAGCTTTGGAGAAGGGAATTAATATCTTGGGGAAGAGGAAGATTCTTTTGCAATCCAACTGCCAGCTTCCAAACTTCTTTTGAATAGCTACAGTTAAGGAGAAGGTGATCTGAGGTTTCCTCAGCTTGTTGACACAGGGGGCACCTGAAGGGGCCCTCCCAACCTTTCTTTTGTAGGTTCTCCCTTGTTTGGATGCTGTTGTGACTTAGAGTCCAGAGGAACAGGTCTATTTTGGGGATGGTTTTAGCGTTCCAGATGGATTTCCAAAGGGACGGGTTAGGTGGAACATGAGGAGTGTTTCGAAAGGTGTTGTATCCCAATGAGGTGGAGTAGGGTTTAGCATTCTTCCCCCATCCTCTCTCATCTTTCCCTTTTTTTTAATGGGGGATTTCCCCTGTAGGCTGAGCTTTAGGGCGCACCAGTCATTTTCTAAGTCCGGGGGCAGGTTGCCCACTTCCCAACATTGCCACGACTTGTATCTATCTATCCCCCATGTAGAGATGTCAAAGAGCGTCTTTAGATTTTGCCCGTCCATCCATCCTTTTAGTCGCTGCAGTTCCTGTCTCAATTCCAGAGGTGGATCACCTAGAATGGAGTCCTGCCAGATTTTAATTTTTTTCCCGTTTCCCGGCACCCAGGTAAGGTGAGGAGTGAACAGGTCCATGGTCTTTTTGCAAAGAGTGTAGATTGGGGACCCCTTTGCCTCTCTACAAGGGTTTTCAATGCACCTCTTCCTTGCGCCTCTGAAGTATTTCTTCCACAGAGCTTCCTTGCTCCACGCGATATCGCCACTGACTATGTGCCATAGTAATTTCGCCCCTAGAGCCAGATTCTGCACTTTGGTGTTTTTGAAATTGAGGCCTCCTTCCAAGAGGGGTTTGGAGATTTTGTCCCAGTTTATAAGGTGGAGTCTCCTGCCTGTTTGCTCCCCCCCTTCCCACAAGAAGCTTCTCTGCAATGCTTCCATTTTTTGAATTGTGGAGCTTGGAGCTAGAAGCAAAGAGTTCTGGTAGATGGGAACACTTGCCAAGATGGATTTGATTAGGACTATCCTCCCTGCTAGACTTAGCCAATTCGCCCCCCAGGAGGAAATTCTCTTTTTTAGTTTGTCTAGCAAATGATTCCAATGTGAGGCCCTTGGATCCGCCTTGGAGATAGGGATTCCCAGGTAGGTGAAGGTCTCCCATTTGATGTGCCCTTCCATCCCCAAAACTCTGGAAATTCCCAGCATCTCTTTGGGTGTAATGTTCCAACCATAAATTTTACTTTTTGTTTGACTTATCTCGCTTCCTGACACTGCAACATATGCATCCAACTCCTCTTTGAATCTTTTTGCAACTAACAGACTTGCCCCTCCTAGCAGCAGGGTATTGTCCGCAAATTGCGCATGGTTGATTTCCTTCACACCTTGGGTTATTTTTAGTCCTTGGAGGTTGCTTTGGATTCTGGAATTTTCTAGCTGATAGCTAAGGACTGAGGCTTGAATTGCGTAGAGCAGGGGCGATAGAGGGCATCCCTACCTTAAACACCTAGACGCTTTGAAAAAATTTGTTACTCTTCCATTTACCATGGGGGCTATCGATGGCGACCCTATGCAGGCTCTTATCCAATTCACAAAGGACTGATCAAATCCGAACTTTTTCATTACCTCGAATAGGAAATTATGATTAACTCTGTCAAAGGCATTTGCAAGGTCTAGTTTAATAATCATACCTTTATCTTTCCTGCATAGACTTGAGTGAAGTGCTTCTTGCACCAGGATTATGTTGTCTGCTATTTGTCTGCCTTTGATGAAGCCTCCCTGGTTCTCTGGTACTATGAGAGGAAGAACGTTTTTCAATCTATTTGCGATGACCTTGGTAAGGATTTTGTAGCTTGTATTATAGAGGGAGATCGACCTGAATTGGCTAAAGATGAGTGCTCCTTTCTCTTTTGGGATGAGTGCCAAGAAGGCCGAATTTGTGCTTCCTCCTAGATTGTTGCTCGCTTGTGATTTCCTTATCATTTTGGTTAGGTCCGATTTGATTATTTCCCAACATTATTGGAAGAATCTGGTTGTAAATCCATCCGGTCCAGGTGCTTTATCCGGGTGCATTTGGTCCACCGCCTCTTTTATTTCTTGCTGTGTGACTTCCTCCATGAGCTTGAGATTGATGTCATTTTTTATTAGGTTTGGAACAATGGACAGGGGATACATTTGAGGGTCAATGCTTGCCCTTTTTGTTTCTGAGTAGAGGGTTTTGAATGTTTCAAAAGCTGCCTGTCTAATGCCCTCTGGCTCAGAGATTGTAGTGTTTTGGACTTGGATTTCTGTCATAGCCTTATAGTGTTTCCTTGCTTTCGCTTGCTTATGGAAATAACTAGTATTTTTGTCTCCTTCCTTCAGCCAAAGATTTCGAGACTTCTGCCTCCAATAGCCTTCTTCATCTCCGCAGGCTTTGTGCCATTGCCTTTGAAGTTGTTCCTCTTTAAGTAAGTCCTGCTGAGTGATCTCCTTTTTTTCCAGAGCGAGCTGATGACTCTCCAGGCACCTTTGGGCTTCTAAGTGTAGGGCGATTGGGTTAGATTGTTTTTTTGCCCATCCTTTTAGCGCAACCTTAAGCCTTCGCAACTTTTCTTCCCAAACATAAAACGCGGAGCCATTTACCTTACTAGTCCATACGCTGGAGACTTTGCGCAGAAAGTCTTTATCCTATATCCAGGAGGGGTTGAATCTGAAGGGGATGGGCCCCTGGCCTTGTTCCTTCCTTAGCTCTAAACTAATTGGCTTGTGATGTGAGGTACTGTGGAGAAGGATTTCTGAGGAAGCTGTAAGCCCAAGGGTCAAGAATGAACATTGGACAAGGAATCTGTCTAAACGGGCAGCGATATGCCCCGGACCTACCCTTTTGTTGGTCCAAGTGTAGCGTCCCTTGGCCGACTTAATATCCAATAAGTCCCGTGCTGAGATTAGGTCCTCCACCCATTCTCTAGCTGGGTCCCTTACGATAGATCCTCCCCGTTTTTCTTCTTGGGCTAAGGTTACGTTTAAGTCCCCTCCAGTATGATATTTTCTAGCTCATTGTCTATAAGATAGTCTAGAAGGGTTTTCCAACAATTCTTTTTTTCTTCTATATGTCGTGGGACGTAAATATTAAAGAGACTTACTGTTTTCCCTGACTCCCTATGGAGCAGTTGTGAGAAGATCCAATGCATGCAAAGGTCTGAGCGGATCAGATCTATTTTGGAGGCGTTCCATAGGGTGTAGAGCCCTCCTGACGCGCCTCTGGCATTGTCGGCTAAACCCTAGCTACTTCTCCATACATTTTTTGAAACTTTTATAGAGTCCTGCTGACTCATCTTGGTTTCCTAGATAAGTAGGATGTCCGTTTTCGTTGCTATGATTATGTCCCTGAGAGCTTCTTCCTTCCTTTTTCTACCTAGACCCCTACAGTTCCAGGAAGTTATCTTCATTGGTTACTTTATGGAGGGGAGTGGCCTCCTTGGGAGGCCTTGGTCAGCTTTCTAGTTTGCCTTACTCCGATCAGTTGCTTGATGGTTGGTTGCGCTCCTTTGAGAACGTCCTTATAGGTTTCCTGATCTCTTTCCACTTTTTTGGATTTCCTACCTCTGCCTGGCTTCTTTGGGGTGTCCCAGGCTTCACTCGCTCCTTCTGATTCATTTCTAGATGAGATCTCTCCCTCTTCGATGCCTTGATCTGCCCCATTCCTTGGAGGGGAGATGGATTTCTCCACTTCTTCTGTTGTTTTTTGAGTTCCTCCGGTTTTCGGGATTTGGTCGCCTCTTTCTTCTTCGACTTGGGTGGCTTTGCTTGCATCTGTCGATTCACCTTCATTTCCCAGCGCTTTGAAGTTGTTTGCTGTCTCTATGTTTCCAGGGTTGTCTTGAGCGGGAGCTTGATTTTCCCTTCTGGGGCCTTTAGACTTTGACCTTCCTTTTCGGGGTTGCTGCCAACCTTCCTCCCTTGCTTTCTATGTGTTTGGGGTTTTTGGACAGTTTCTCTGAAAATGTCCATATTCATGACATCCTCTGCATTTGAACAGGAGCTGCTCATAGTTCAGTTTTTGTAGGTGTTTCCATTCTCCAACCTTCAGTTTTACCGCTTCCAGCAAGCCTATTTCCAAATCAACTTCCACACAGATTCTTGCACAAGAATATTGGTCTTTTGGATCGGCTCTGTCAATGTAGTGCCCTAGTCCGTTCCTAATAGCTTGCAGCGACGAGGAGTTCCAGCAGTGGATTGGCAGGTTTGGGAGTCTGACCCAAACTGGGACGTCTTTTGGCACTTCCGAGACTGGATCGAAGTTATCCAGCCTTTTTACAAAACTTGGCGCTTCTGCTTGGGGCGCTTTCTTTCGACAGGCTGTAATTAGTTTCCTGAAGGACGTGGTTGGGGAGGGAGGGGGCGATGGCTCCCCTCCGCCCTGGTTTGGAATGGTTGCAAGAGAGCACGAACCCTAGATCACATATATGATTGGATCACCAATTTGATCCACATATTTTTGCTTTGTTGTGGAATATGTTGGAACTAATTGTTTGCGTGATCTCCAAGAGACAGTTGTTGATCCAAGGCTCATGAGATAGCTTGAAGTTGATACTCCATTTTCCTTATCCCCAACAAAGTCTGAATCAGAATATTCGATCAATTTGAAGTCATCCACCTTAGAGTACCTGAGTCCAAAATCTTGAGTTGCTTTCAAGTATTTTAGAACTCGTTTTGCAACAAATCATTGTCCTTCACAAGGCTTTTGCGTGAAATTGGAAAGAACCCCAACAACGCATGAAATGTTTGGTCTGGTGGTAGTAAGATAGATAATACTTCCCACAATTTTTCTATACTTGGTTGCATCCTCAAATTCATTCCCTTATTTTTATGTGAGTTTCAAATTCTATTCCATTGGAGTAGAAACAAGATTGCACTCAACCATGCCAAACTTGTTCAACAGTTCTCCAATGTACTTCTTCTGGGAGATGGATATGTACCTTGGATTTTGAATCACCTCAATGCCCAAATAGTAGTGAAGATTTCCCAAATATGTCATCTTGAAGCCTTTCTTCAACTCTTTCTTTATGGATGCAATGTAGCTTTCATTGTTCCCTATTATCAACAAATCATCTACATATACTACAAGATATACCATAGTTTTTCCGACCTTCTTGACAATCAAAGTTGCATCGTCAAGATTTAAATGCTTGAAATTCAACTTAAGAAGATGTTTAGTTAACTTTTCACACCATGCTCGTGGTGCTTGTTTCAAGCCATATAAGGATTTGATGAGCTTGCATAACTTATGTTTTTTTCCCTTCACAACAAATCCTTCTAGTTGAGACATGAAAACATTCTCTTTCAAGTCTCCATTCAAGAAAGCAGTTTTCACATCCATTTGATGAATTTTCCATCCATTTTGTGCTGCCATGGAAAATAGAGTACGGATGGTAGCCCATTTTGTTGTGGGGAAAAAAGTCTTCTCATAATCAAAACCTTCTTTCTGTGCAAATCCTTTTTCCATGAGCCTTGCTTTGTGATTTTTAAGTGAGCCATCTGATCTGTACTTTTTCTTGGTTCCAAATGGAGGATCCACCAAGTTCCATGTCCCATTCTTGATCAGAGCATAATATTGCTTCTACATGGCTTCTTCCATTCATAATGAGAAGTGGCTTATTTAAAGAAGTTGGGTCAAGGTTAGTATATAAACTCAACTCGCAATCATATGAAACATCCATGTCATGTACATCACCTGAGTTTGAATTATCTACATTACCTCCATCTTCTTGAGGAAATTTTGGTTCTTGTCTTTTCAACCTCATCAGGATGAACACTTTCAAGTGTTTTTGTAAGCCATTTTTATGGATGCTTCTGAGATGGTCCGGGTTGCTCAACTAATTGAGATGGCATTGAGTTCTCATCAAGCCTCAATTTTTCAATCCTCTAGATCACATCATCCAATTGAACTTTAGGTTCTGATGAAGTGGAAATAACTTCTTCATGTGGGGAAGATGGTGCTTCAAAAGGAGATTCTAGAGATTGACCCAAGATATGGATCCCCCCTTCGATATGTGGAATCTCATCATTAAATTCATGATATGTCTTTACACGAGTGAATCTATCCAGATGATCAAGATACATCTCAACAATTTTGTCTTTCTTGGAGGATTCAAGAAAGATCACATCTTTATAAACAATGAATTTCTTGTTTGTCTCATTGTAAAGACAATACTCCTAGGTGGTATTTGAGTACCCCAAGAAGATTCACTTATGACTCCTTACATCAAGCTTGATTATTTGCTCCTTAGGAATCAAGGGATAGCAGGTGGAACCAAAGACCCTGAGATGCCTCATCAAAGGAATGTGACCATACCACATTTGATAAGGAGTCTTGTTTTGAAAGCATGAGATGGACACATGCTTTTGACATAAACTACACATAGAATTGCATCAACACAAAACATCAATTTTACATTCTTGAAAAACATCATGGGACGAACCATATTTAGGAGTGTCCTATTTGTTCTTTCAACTACATTGTTTTGTTGCAGATTGTATGGAATTGTGGTTTTATGCTTGATCCCATGTTGATGCAGGTAGTTTTCAAATTCATTAGATATATATTCTTTTCCATTATCAGTGTGAAGAGTGCCAATACGAGACTGAGCTTCATTTTGGATCCATACATGAAAAATTTTAAATGTTTCAAAAGCTTGTGATTTATCTTTCAGAGAGTACACCCAACACATCCTAGTGTAATCAACAATAAAAGACATGATATATTTGTTTCCATTTGCAGAAGGAACATGCATAGGGCTGCACAAATCAGAATGAATCGATTCATTGTTTCTACATGCTCTGGAAGTAGAGTCATGGAATGGTTGTTTGTTATGATTTCCAAGGATACAAGCATCAAATTGCTTCAATTTCTTAGGAATAGTAGGCAAAATAGAAACACCATTCTTTCTCAATAAACAAAGACTGTCATAATTGATATGGCCAAATCTATCATGCCACAAAAGACTAGATGAAATTATACCTTCACTGTGATGAGAGAGGTATGCAACATTTTGTGTAAGGGTAGATGTCCCATTCAGATTCAACAATCTTCCATCTTCCATTCCGATCATAAAAAACATGTTATCATAATCCTTTCATATTTCAACTTTGCCACCGATCATATGAACAAAGTGGCCTTGTTGTTTGATGTGCACAAGGGATAACAAGTTCCTTTGCAGCTCAGGATGATAGAGCACATTATGTAGAAGAAAATCTAGTAATCTAGGAAACTTAAGTCCGATGGTGCATATTCTCGAGGGTTTGAGACTTGACTTATCTACAAAATACACTATGCCATCTACATTGCCATTGAAGTCTTCGAGGAAGTCTCTTCAGAATTTCATGTGGGAGGTTGTGCTTGTGTCAAGAAACCATGCATCTTTCCAAGGAGTATATGAAGTGTTAAATAAATATTATATTACTCTTATTATGTCTGTCTTCTTTGATCTTATCCCATGGAACTTTGCAGTCATCTCCTTCATGTGACCCATTCTTTTTGCAACTGGTACAATGAATATTGGATCTATCACCTTGGTTGTGTCTATCATCCCCGCCTCTAAAACTCTTTCTTCCACAACCATGTCCTCTTATGTTGTTTTCTCTTATGGAAGAATCACGTGGTTTACTCTTCTCTTTTTGAGCAAGGTACACTATCTCTCCTATTGAAGGGGTTGAGTTCTTTATAAAGGCTTTCACACATTTTGCAACTTTCTCCACCAGCTTGTCAAATGTTATGGATTTCGTTTGACCACTTTCTTACAGTGATTCAAGGCAATGAGAATATGTAGGGTAGAGGGCCTTAATGAAGGCTGTGAGAGGGAGATCTATATTCACTCTAGTGGCCTCAATGTCATGCATTATGGCTTCGATTTATGAAGCTAAATCCATAGGGTCATCATTTTTCAACTCTAGTTTGAAGAGATTCACCATTATTTGTTCGAGTTCCAGTTAGAGTGTGTGTCATACAAGTCATTAATCTATTCAAGGCACTATAGGAGTCATTAATAAAAGCATTATGACAACTCACCTCCTCACTTACTATCATAGAGTTCACAATATATGCCTTCTGGTCTTTTTCCTCCCATATGTCATGTTCTTTGTTTGATGTTGGAATGATTGGTCTACTACCTAATATGCTACTCTTCTAATTTGATTCTAAGGTAGTAGATTCAAAGAATGATTATGCTTCTTCTTCAATGATTTTTTCAGGGTCTATTGTTGCTTTGCAAATTCCTTTCCACGGGTCATTCAATATCAATGTGCTTTTGATCTTCTTGTACCATTGTTTGTAGTTTTCTTTTCCAGTCAACACTATGTCGACAATGGAGATGAGAGAATGCATTTTCTGCTGCCTTCAAGCACACACAACAAGATAATGATATTGAGCCAAGAATATAATGATGTTGCACCAAGAATACTAAAAAGATGAATGAGTCTCTCTTAATTCTAAATCTAGATCACCCAACCATAGATGCCCACAACAGTTCTAAGATCTTCTTAGGATCGACAGTTATGGTCATTTATTTCAATTCTCTTAGGTCTTTCACATGCAATCGATTCAATAGAGTAACACTTATAATGGTAGAAATTGGAATGACATTCAAATAATCGGTGATTATAAATGTAACGATGTCTTTCACATACCCTGCAGGACTCATCAAATTCGTAGAAGAAGATTTTGTGTACGTAATTGAGAACAACAATTCAGGAGAGGACGTTATGGTGGTTTTATTGCTAGATAATGCAACAGACTAGAGTAAAAGAGACAGAGGAAAGACTGGAAGCGAGGAGAAAGGATTCATGGAGACTCAATTAGTTGATGCACATGATACAAACACAACTTCAAGCTGCTACATGATAACAGGTGCAGATAACACTCTAAGGCCGATCGATGAAGCTAACAAGTGAAAAAGTTCAATTACAAGCAATGCTACGTATGATGCAGTGGGTGGGAAAGATAACCAAATAGGTGTGTGTATTAGGATTTGCGTTGAGGGTGTGGAGTGCACTTAGTGGAGTGTAGTTGCAAGTGAGAGAATAATTAGGGTTTGAATACATACTGGATTTAGGGTTTTGGGCTACATGCTATTTTTGAGCGTTTTAGTTACCATCTTGAATGTACATGTGGAGGGATGAGAGAAGGTTGTGCTCAACATGTGCGATACCTAGAGAGAGGCGCACAAAAATGGAGAGAGTGACAATAGACATATTTGCATACAAATTTGCAGATGGACAGATGAGCGGCCAGAGGATGCAAAAGAATCGACATGAGGACATTTTCTATTTGCAAGAGGAAAGGAAATGCAAGGGAATACAATTATGGAGTTATTGGAAAAAAGGTAACTCCACGGTTGTGTATTTCATCGAGATGACAGGTGCATAAATACAATCTAAGTGACCGTTTGTCTTCTCAAACAGATGAATCTTCTTGTCACCTACGACACTTCATATTTACATTATTGTTGGAGTAACTCAATCCCAAGGATTACATGTCTAACAAATTCTAAATTTATATTCGCACGGTGCTCTATAAAGTAATAGAAGCACATGTGCCTCATTATTTTTTATTGCACACCACCGAACCCATGAAAAAAATTAAAACATGACGCTTTTCGATATTAAAAATAATGTTATTTACATTTTAACCTCAACAGTGATGTTGATAGGAACATGTGCACCATTGCGATATTCTTGTATAGTGTGCATTACTAGCCCTTAAAGAGTTTTAAAAAAAAAACTAACAATGATGGGGCTTGGGATCCAATGCAATGAGTAGTCCCATTGCAATGGATACCAAACGCCCCATATACAAGTAAATAAACCCTATGAAAATATATTTCTTAAAGAGTAAAAAATATCCTTGTGAAATATAGAGAGAGAAACGGAGAGAAACAAGAAGAAATCTAGGGATTCCAATACCGAAGGTAACCATGATCAATGAAGTGAAATCACATACCTGAAATTTCTCCTCTGCAGATTTATATGTCATCTATAGTGATCCCTTACAAATTTGGCCTTCAAAAATACCCATCCACTCCAAAGTATTTGTTGGTAAATCCCTCTTGCACAAATCTCCCCTCTAAATTTTGGCAAAAGAATGAAACAAGGATTAAAGTTTTCATTTATAAACACATACATTTAGAAACATGAAATATGTTCATTTTTTCGTTGTGTGTTTCAACACATTGATGATAAACGTGTGCGCTATTTTCTTTTGTAACATTTTTTTCGTGTGCGCTATACAATTTAAAGTGCTGCAGTGCTCTTGTTACGTAAAAGCACACCAACAAACAATTTAATTGACAAAATACAAATGCAAACCTCCATAATTAAAATTTTGTCGAGGTTTTGCTTTGTAGAGGCAAAAATAGATGTCACTCTTCGATGCTTCTCATAGTTTAGTTCATCAGTGCATTTTGTATATTCAAATGCATTGGTGGGGCAAAAAATAAGTAAACGCAACGATAATTTTTAAAAGCCATTCCAAAATCTGTTTGAAGTTAGATTGTTCTATGCTTCCTAAACTTTCTTTTAAGATTTTATTCACATTTTGATGATGGTTTTGGCTCAAATGAAAGAAAAAAATGTTTATAATATCAAATGGTCAATTTTTCAGATTCCAAGTCATTCCATATCATTGCAAGTTCTTCAAGTCCNCCATTTTATTTATAATTCATTTATCTGATTGAATTTATGTTATTTATGCACGTGCACTTGAAAAAATGTTCATTGAATTTTGTAGGATTGTGATTCAAGAGTTCGGATGCGCAAGATATTCTACCAGTCCAAAAATGCTACAAGCTCTTATCAGGAGAAAATATCACAGGAAGATGTTTGATGAAAATGGAAATCTTCTTTACCTTGCCAATTGTAACATGTCAACTTCCAACGACCAGCTTAGGTCAATGGTGTTACACTGTGAATTGGATCTCTTTTATGAAACCCCAGTAGTATGTGGTTGCTCAAAATCTAAAGGGTTGAAGGAGAACCCTCAATGTGTCACATTGTCCCATTATTTTAATGATCAACTACCCAAAGTTGATGGTCTAATACCTTCCACTACAGTCAAGAATCCAATAGTTAAAAGACACGTATGACACTTCCACATGCTCCTTTTTTAGAAAGTTGGAAACCAAATCAACTAAATTTCTTCCTAAATTGACCAACCTGTCTCCTTATGTTGAGTCAATGAAGAGTTCTAGTGAGCCAAAGTATGATATTAATATTACCCAATACATCTCTACTAGGAGATCCAAAAAGTTGTATGAGCTGAGAGAAAAAATGTCCAAGTACACACCAAAGTTGATTCAATGGTTGGAAGGTTGCGATGACTTCCCTCTTCCTATCCCTTTGCAAAGTAAATACCAAACCTATTACAGTCGTGTTTTGTATGGTGCTTGGTTATCTTCCATGCTTGTGCCCGATGTTGGAACCAATTTCTCTTTTTGTGGCAATAATTATATGATTGCAAGTCTAAAATATATGTTGCAAATATTGGGGTTTTTATCCTTTTCCATGTACCCATTCCTTTTAAACAATGATTAGCACTTATGCCATTTTGTGGTCCTCTTTATAATCGGTTTGATTCCTTGAATTTGTTAAATACAAACATAGCATTTCCATGTATAATATGTGCATGAGCAATTATTTTTCTAGAAACATTAACAAGAAAAAGTTGTTATATATTGATGGTTGTCCACGAACTCATGGGAACATTGCAGGGTTCATACATAGTTGTAGGTCTTCATTATTTAGTGCAAATTGTTCCTTTGAGGAAAACTCCAATAACAAAGAGTTCTTTACCAAAAGGAAGGCATCCATGTTTCTTGTTGTGCATGTGATACATAGTTTTTCTCCTAGTGACGAGTTGCTAATAAACTATAACTTTTATAAGTGACCAATCACTCGTCAAAAACACCTTGCATTGGATCTAATATTTTTTTATATATCTATGGTTGTCCACAAACTCATGGGAACGATTTAGGGTTCATAAATAGCTGTAGGTCTGCATTACTTAGTGCAAATTGTTCCTTTGAGGAAAACTCCAATAACAAAGAGTTCTTTACCAAAAGGAAGGCATCCATATTTTGTTAGGGTCCTAACCTGCACATAGGTAGAACAATGTTAGGGTCTCAACCCACACATAGGTAGAACAATATATTTGGATGTAATAAAGGTCAATATTAATAAGGCCTTTCAATAAAATAGAATAAGGTGGATGTAAGAAGACCTAA
>JASDQU010688027.1:39175-51381 GCA_032191745.1 Picea mariana
AAGTGTTATTTCTGTTATTATTCTCTTATCATTTCAGTGCTATTGTGGTGAATGTTCTGGTTATATTGTTGTTATTCTACCATTCTATCATTTTATTTCTGTTCTGCATACATTTTATATCTAGTATATTACAAGTGGTATCAGAGCACTTTCCTCGGCAGAAAGTGTGGGTTAATTTTTTTTTAGGGTAGAGACATATTCCGATGTCTTTAAGCCACACAGATCTGTCGTTATGTGCATAAACTCGTGGTTGAGGGATTCATACACGCAGGAAATACAAGTGGTACTTAAGTGCACATCTTTTGGCCACCCTTGTAACCCCTGTTGGTACCCCTTCGAGTGGTAGTGCATCAGACAACACCTGTGTACGGATCAGCCTAGATTACCTAAAGTCCTCTTTAGATAAACCGATCGGCCACTTGACTGCTATAGTGTCACCGAGAACAACACTCGGGAAGATACTCTCTAGTACCCGGGTAGTCAGGTAGTACGGCTAAGGGTACGGTCTATCCTCCTTAGTTAGTGCCCTGAGATATTGGGCCGAGTAATACTGTTGGACTTCGCATGTATATCAGAGAGCTATAGCACAGGGCAAACCCTTGTCTGTAGAACCCTTGAATACCTAACCCTTGGGGATAGAAACATAAACAAATTAAAACAGACAAGATCTATTGCCACACAACTGTGTTCGGGTTGCCAAGTAAATACACATTTCTTTTTGGTTAAGCGTTTGGGCATTTTCTCTCTGCAGTATTCTTCAGACCAGAGCATAACTTCGCAGGTGTTAAAAAAAAAAAGTCTAGAAATTTTTTCACCATTATTTGAGACCTATTCCATTGGATTCATCTCTTCGCCCTTATCACATTCATCCATATCATTTTTCAGCAAAATTTTTGACCTTGCCCGCTCCTTTTCAGTTCCCCCATCCTCATGGCCCATACCCGTAGCCAAGACTTGGAAGCTCGCTTCAACACCTTGCAATCTGGTCTCATCGAAACCCAACAAGAAGTGAAACAACTCAATGCCAATGTTGCAACCATCAATACCACCATGCAGTCCTTAATGGAGGAAATCAAACAAGACCTCACCACCCAGCTTGAATCAGTCTTTTCGGCACTCTGCACCAAACTGTATATCCCTACAGATAACCCTTTGTCTTCCTCACCTCCACATCCTGAAGGTGACCATTCCTCTTATTCCAATAACTCTCAGAACCATCACTTTCAATGTGACCTACGCCTGCCATGGGTAGATGTGACCAAATTTGATGGCTCGGACCCCACTGGTTGGGTAACCCAAATTGAACATTATTTCTCTTTATACGACATTACAGATGACTTGGCCAAACTCAGGTATGGTGTTCTCCATCTAGATCAAGAATGGTGGCAATGGAGAAAAACCTCTCGTCAAGGGTATATTGCTTAGACACACTTTGCGGCAGAGCTTTATGAACGCTTTAACACTGACACCAACCATTTGGGCCGTTTGATAAAGTTGAAACAATTAGGAACAGTGNAGAAGCACACTAGGTTGTATCTTCTCAAAACCGAAAACCCTCCTTTATCCCTCGCCCTAAACCAGAAAATCCCACTACTCCCTTTGCTCCACTAAAGATCCAAAAATTGACCAGGGCTGAAATGGATGAACGCCAACTCAAAGGCCTTTGTTATAACTGTGATGAAAAATATCTCCCAGCCACAAGTGTAAAGAACAAAAGATTTTTATGTTCATCTCTGAGGATATTTTGGAAGAGGATGTAGAAACTCCCCTCGTGTCTGAGTCACCTGAATCCACTGACATAACCCCTCCCTCAGACCCTCCCGAAGTAGAACCAATCATTTCTCTCAATGCTCTCACTGGCTTCTCTACTCCCCAAACCCTCAAGCTAATCGGTTACATCAAGCATCAGAAGGTCATTATTCTGGTTGATAGTGGCAACACCCATAATTTTATTCATCGTCGCATTGCCCAAGAAACTCGTTGCTACATCCATGCCGTCAATAATTTCCAAATCATGATTGCCAATGGTGGTTCCATGNGTGTTGGGTGCAGACTGGCTAAGGACTTTGGGTCCCATTCTCATGGATTTTAAAGACTTAACCATGCAATTCGACCAGGAGGGCCACCAATATAAGTTCCAAGGCATCGCTGCTGGTTCACCTGAGATCATTAGTTCTCATCACATGGAAAAGATGCTAAAAAAAGGTCATTCTGGTGTTATCGCTCAACTCCATGACATATAAGCAACAGAGACACCCTCGGTCCCGCAAGACCTTCAAGCCATCATTTCTAAACATCAATTGGTCTTTTCCACTCCCCAAGGACTCCCTCATTCCTGTGGTGTTCATGATCATTTCATTCCCCTTGTACCTGGAAGCCTTCCTCCCAATATCCGTCCGTATCATCACCCCTTTTCCCAAAAAAATGAAATTGAGAAAATGGTCCAAGAACTCCTTAATGCAGGCATTATCCACCCTAGTACAAGCCCCTACTCTTCTCCTGTGGTCATGGTCCTAAAGAAAGAAGGTTCTTGGCGAATGTGTCTTGACTTCCATGCCCTCAACAAACTTACCATCAAAGACAAATTCCCCATTCTTGTCATTGATGACCTCTCAGATGAATTGAGTGGTGCCAAATTCTTCACTAAACTGGATCTTCATTCGGGCTACCACCAGATACGTATGAAAGAGGCAAACATTCCCAAGACTGCCTTTAGAACTCATGAGGGCCACTATGAGTTTTTGGTCATGCCCTTTAGCTTGTGTAATGCCCCCTCCACCTTCCAAAGCCTCATGAATCATGTCTTCCGTCCTTTTCTTTGCCATTTTGTCTTAGTTTTCTTTGATGATATCCTCATCTATAGAAAAACCTGGACAAACCATCTTTCTCATGTGGATCGAGTTCTCCATCTACTCTCTCAGCACCAACTTTTCCTGAAACAGTCTAAATGTGCTTTTGGCGCCTCAGAAGTAGAATACTTGGGTCATCTGGTTGGAAAGGATGGCGTCAGGGTGGATCCTAAAAAGATTGAAGCTATGCAAGACTGGCCTCACCCAAAGACTCTTAAGAGCTTGCGTGGATTTCTGGGCTTAACAGGGTATTATCGCAAGTTTGTTACGAATTATGGGAAGATTGCAGCACCTCTCACTGCTCTCCTAAAAAAGAACTCTTTCACTTGGACTCCAGCCGCTGCCTAAGCTTTTCAAACCTTGAAGATGGCCATGTGCACCACTCCAGTCCTCGCCCTTCCCGATTTCACAAAGACCTTTGTGTTGGAATGTGATGCATCAGGAAAAGGAATTGGTGTTGTCCTTATGCAAGAGGGTCGACCTTTGGCCTTTACCAACAAGCAACTATCTCAAAGAAATCTGGGAAAATCCATCTATGAAAAGGAAATGTTGGCTATTCTGCATGCCATTGATATATGGCGCCCTTATCTATTGGGGCAACGTTTCCAAATTAAGATAGACCATCAAAGCCTCAAGTATTTTTTGGAACAACGCATTTCCTCCCCAGAACAACAAAAATGGGTGACTAAGCTCTTTGGATATGATTATGAGATCATTTACAAGAAAGGAAAAGACAATGTAGTTGCGGATGCACTTTCCCACAAATATGAAGATGAAGGATCCCTTTTTTCTCTTTCATTCATTGTCCCAGATTGGCTCCAAGCCGTTCACTAGGAATGGCTACAAGATCCCAAAAGCTCGCAGTTGATCCAACAATTGCAGTCCAATGCCCCAACTTCCCTAGGGTACTCTTGGCTCCATGATGAACTTTGATATAAAGGCCGTTTGTATTTAAGTAAACAATCAAAGCTTAAATCCATGGTACTTTCTGAGCTTCATGCTACACCCACCGCAGGGCACTCCGGGTTCACCAAAACCTATGACAGGGTCAAACGTTCCTTTTTCTGGGATGGTATGAAACAAGACATTCGTAATTTTGTCACTGAATGTGATGTCTGTCAACGCAACAAGGGAGAAACAGTCAAACCTCCGGGCACACTACAACCGCTCCCGATTCCACCTGCTATTTGGAAGGATATCTCTATAGATTTTATTACCGGCTTACCCAAATCAAGAAATAAATCAGTCATCATGGTGGTTGTTGATCGCCTTTCCAAGTATGCTTATTTATGCGCCCTTCAACACCCATTTACAACATCCACGGTGGCTCAAATTTTCATGGATCAGGTCTTCAAGCTTCATGGCATGCCACAGTCTATTGTTTCTGATCGCGACCCAACTTTCACAAACAATTTTTGGCAAGAACTGTTCAAGATACAAGGCACTGAATTGCATCGCAGCACAACCTATCATCCCTAGACTGATGGCCAAACGGAAGTAGTCAACAAGTGTTTGGAAACATATTTGAGGTGTTTTTCCTCGGAAAAGCAAAATCAATGGGCTCAATGGTTACCCTTAGCTAAATGGTGGTACAACACTTCATACCATACAACTACACGCATGACTCCTTTTGAAGCAGTATATGGACAGAAGCCACCTTCAATTCTCTCATACTTACCAGGTGCCTCGAAGGTCCAGGCGGTTGACCTAACACTTACAACTCGAGAGGCTATTCTTCGTACACTCAAAGAGAATTTGGTCATGGCACAGAATCACATGAAGCAACAAGGAGATCAAGGTCGCTCTGAACGTCAATTTGTAGAAGGGGATTAGGTGTTTTTGCGACTGCAACCTTACAAGAAAACTTCCCTCAAGGCCGAGCATTGTCAGAAGCTAGCGCCCAAATTTTATGGTCCTTATACTGTTCTCAAGCATGTGGGACAAGTAGCCTATCNGATCCATTTGGCTACAACTAGAGGCAATTTTGGACCAGCGTGAGTGTCGCCTATGTCAGAGAACCATCAAGGAAGTGCTAGTCCAGTGGAAAGATACAACTCCAGTAGATGCCACTTGGGAACCAACTACCATTCTGCAACAATTTCCTCATCTCAAGCCTTGAGGACAAGGTTGTTTTTAAGGGGGCGGACTTGTTAGGTTCCTAACCCGTACATAGGTAGAACAATGTTAGGGTCCTAACCCGCACATAGGTAGAACAATATATTTGGATTTAATAAAGGTCAATATTAATAAGGCCTTTCAATAAAATAGAATAAAGCGGATGTAAGAAGACCTAATAGAAGCTTCCACTTCTAGAAGGATCTTCCTCTAGATGCTTCTTTTTAGTATAAATAGGAGTCGAGGGTATGAGAACCCTAACTTGGATATTATTGTAATAGAGCTCTGCTCAACTGGAGGTTGCCCCCTCGAAGAGGCCTGTGAACATTGCTTTCAGATTCAAAGTGCTATTTCTGTTATTATTCTCTTATCATTTCAGCGCTATTGTGGTGAATGTTCTGGTTATATTGCTGTTATTCTGCCATTCTATCATTTTATTTCTGTTTTGCATACATTTTATATCTGGTATATTACATATTTTTTGTTGTGCATCTGATACATAGTTTTTCTCCTAGTGACGAGTTGCTAATAAACTATAACTTTCATAGGTCACCAATCACTCGTCAAAAACATCTTGCATTGGATCTACCTTTAGACGTCCCCTTGGGGCATAAGAAAACGATGATTGAGTAATTTTATTTTTGGAATTTCAATAGAACTAATGTAAATGTATTGCTTATTTTGATATTTGTTTTATAAAATGGTTGGTTGCATGCTTATTATTGGGAAAAAAATTTCCATGCTTCTAATAAATGTTTGGAAGAATGTTTGAACATACTAAATGCACCGTGTTACTAATATTATCGATGCAATGTTCAATGTTTTTACAATCAATATTCTAAAGGCGAGAAACCTGTCTACCATCTACCATTGCACCCAGTTGTTGAGGCGAGGAACGAAAATTCCTCATTCAAGCATTTTCGAATTTCACTAGGCTAAGGTGAGATAGGCGGGAATGTTACCCTGGGTTTACAACCTAGGAAAATATTTCAATCAACCCTCAAGAAATATGTTCTTGGGCCTGGTGTTATTATCAAGTTGTGTGTTTCTGCTAAAAAATATAAAAATGTTTATATGCAAATGATTACAAAATTAAAATGAATGAAATAAATAATACAACAATCTAAAATAGTAACACAAGTCTCAATTGAGAATAAACTAGATCTTTATTGATGATATCTTTTCTGAGTTACAAAAAAATGCCTCTTTTCGAACCCTTGCAAGGGTAAGGACCAAGATCAAACTTAGAAGTATAGGATGGAATTAAAAAATCATACAAAGACAACTAATGTCTGAAAGAAAATGACCAATATTGTAATGTACTGGATCAACCAAGCCACAAGCTCATCAAGGCTCGACTCTGCAAAATAATCTTAATCATAACTGAAAATTAATTCAAGAATTCTAACAAAGCTACATAGATTGGAAAGAGAAATGAATGACCTTCTGAAGCATGCCAAATATCAATGCTTCTTAGTCCTTTCTTCTTTGTCACCTTTAGAATGATCATGTTGTCAACAAGAGGATTTAGCTCTTAAATAAACTCAAAAAATGAAAGAATGAAATTCAGAAGTCTGAATATGAAACAAGAGAAAAACCTTATCAAAAGTGTTTCTCCCTAATTCCTCATGTCTTATTTGTCCTTCTATTCTCCCTTTTATTCTCTGAAAGGTAGTTCCTCAAATTGTTGAACTCCTTTTAGTTACTAAAGTTAAATTTATTTAGTTAATAAATAGGGAGAATAACTTTATGATAAGGATAATTAATAATAATAACTAAGTAGGTGAGGTCTCCCTCTATTATGCACCCTTTATTTCAATAATCAATAATAGCTTTTCCTTGTCACTCCATCATATAATTATCAAAAATAGAAAATCAACATCATAAACCATACCATAAACATGCATTTAAAACACCATGGCATATTTCACTTGTATCTCCCATTAATAAAACATGATATTTTAAAGTTTCAAAACTAAATAACATGGTTCCACCATCTATCAAAATAATGTCATAGTCACGTAATTAACATAATTAAAATAGCCGAGTGAATTTCTTTCTGAAAAATTATTCCCTTTCCCTGATGAAGTCCTTATATTGAGACTTATTTCTTCCAATTGGGCTACCTCTCAATGCATATCATCTAAACTTCTCTTACCACTACTTGTTGATTTAATCTTGGAGTGAGCAGAGGAAGAGGATTTAGCCATGTTGGTAGAAGTAATTGGTTGTTTAAATTTATCAATTTGAGATCCATGTGGTGTAGTCTTATAATCCTTTGGAGTGGGAGGGGAAGGGGGAGGGGGAGGAGGAGGCATAGACTCATGTATAGGAACAATGTGAACTGGTAATGTTGGGTGAAATGAAGGTGAAGGAAAATATGCATTAGTATCAACAATATGGATTGGAGGAGGAGGGGGGTCATTGGGACATTGATTGGCACAAGAAGAAATATTAGTAGGTATTCCACCCCATCCATCATTATGAGGTTGCACATGTGATTCAAGAACATTGATAATACCAAGATGTGGCTGGAAGATAACATTAGTGGGTGCTTGGGGTTGTGGTAAAGCATGTTGTCCACCAAGGTTTAAATGCACAATTTGGATAATCTATTGGAATTCATCAAAGTCGAAATCAAAGTGAATAAAGAACCTCAATTTCTTATGCCCCCAAGGCTGCTAAAAAGTGTTAGGGTCTTTGTTGCTCCTTCCTATGTTTCCTCCTTTGTTTCTACCCCTGCTGAAGAATCTCATCTATGTTCGTCATAGTCAAGTTAGTACATGCATAAGACACATTGAGATAAGACATCTAATACAATTTGTCATCGTGATTGAATTGGCTCTGACATAACACAACCATGCAACACAAATAGGAAGTGAAGGAGAAGAGTGAAAACAAGAACATAAATTTAACTCTAAAAACATTCAATCAACAACACCCAAGTGTGAAATCCAAAAATACTAATTATTACTTCCATATAGAAGACTTTCCAAGTTTTATTTCAAAACATGTCTGCGAGTGTTCATCACGATACCAATCAACCAAAATAATTTCCCAGTATTTTTCAATCAATCATATATGTTGTAATAAATTTCTACTCTTAAATAATCATATTGATCATACATTCATACTTTTTCTTTCATACTTCTTTCATCTTAGTTATATAGATATGGTAGGAATGGAAACACGAATTTATATGAATGGAGTTTGAAGGAAATAACTTATGTAAAATGAAATTAATGAGGGACAACGAGTCTATATAACAATCCATATTACTTTCATTACAAATGTCATCAACCAAAGATGTTTTTATTGCTTCTAAATTGACCAAATATCAACCTACCATTCCATAATTATTTCCAAGCCATATCACATCATTCATACATGTTGTAACAAAATCGTGCCTTTGAAAATGCTGGTCATACATCCCAAACTATGACATTTCTGGTGCATATATTTCATCTTAATTATATAGACAGGACAAAATGAAAACAAGAATTAAAATGAATGGTACTTTAGGGAATAACTTATGTAAAGTGTAAATAATGAAGGGGTAACGGGTCTATATAATAATCCTTATGCCTTTCATCATTTATTTCATCAAAATGTGAATCATTATATGCAAACTAATAGCATCTAGCAATATACATGTTCATCCCAATCATAACCATATGTAAACCTCAATCATCAAACATATATCATTCTATGCTCCAAAAAAGACCTTTAAATAATAATAGCACCACAAAACAACCTTATAGCTCAATTTACTATAATTTTCAAATATAACCATATTATAGCTTCATTTCCATGAACCTCTACTCATATTATTTTCTAAAAATAACAAAACTTAACATGTTATGAATCCCAATGCCCTTAATATAACCATAGCATGTACTTTATACCACAATTTAAAATGTCGATAAAAGTCATGATAGCAAAGGCAAAAGATAATCACATGCACATATGGAACTTGATCATATCTCTATTAAACCCAAAATAGTATATCGACTAAAAACCTCAACAGGTCGAGGAAAGATATTAAGAAAAACCATAGCTCGACTAGCAACAAAATCATGTATTTGGAACTAAAAGATCCGGGTTCGAATCTTGTAATATTTTATCCATAGAGAGAGGTTTTGAAACCCACAATTTTAATATGTGAACCCAGACTCAGAATCCAATGAACAATAAAACCCAACAATGAATTTCCTTGGAATCCAAATTCCAACAACATGCAAAAAAACATTCAACTTGCATCCAAAAAAGTATTTGCAAGTATGTTCCATGAAGTAATGGAAATCCAAATGGAAAATGGGTAAGACTGCAAACGACTTAAACAATCCAAGTTTCAAACTCATGAGGCTTATTACTAGGTTAGGGTTTAAAAAAAACACCACCTCTTTAAAAAACCGATAATTCCAGGGGTGAGATAGAGCATTGAAAAATTATTTGTATGAAATTTTATAAAACCAAATCCAATCACCAAATTTGGGCTTCAACTTAGCCATAACCCATGTTGAAAAAAAATTCAAAATACATAACTTTAAATCAAAACAACCACTCGGGTCGAAACCAAGAGTGTGCAAGTTATTTATGTTAAGTGGGTTYGACTCGGTATTCAAATAGAGAAACTTTTGTATAGACYTRAAATCGAAGCCATGAATACCTCCARGTGTCGGGTTGAGCCCATATCAAAACAAATGAATGATTTTCATAACAAGACTTGAATGTAAGTCAATCAACATAAAAAAACCCATGACTAGAATCTCATAACGAGTATTTCTCAGAAAGACCAGAGCAACTGAAAAGATAAAGAGAACTCAAGTTCGAGTCTCAACTGTATGCAAACAAGGAATGTCCAATTTTTTTTTTTCATTATAAATTGATATGAGAAGTGGAGTATTGAGGAACCAAACAAGATTGTTACCAATCTTCTATAAGTAAATATTTTTCTCATTTTCTCTTTCAAGAATGTCCAAAATTTCATTTTTTTCATTATAAATTGATATGAGAAGTGCGAGTATGGAGGAAGCAAACAAGATTGTTACCAATCTTCTAAAAGTAAATATTTTTCTCTTTTTTTCTTTCAAGAAACAATAGAGAAGGGAAGAAGAAGACATTCATGCACATAGTAATGTCAAGCAGAGACAAATATAACCATTCATAAAGACAAATTCATTGTAGAAGATGTAAAACTAACTGTGAGCTCATACCTTGCACAATGACACTTTTAAACCAATGATGGAGGGAAAAATTAGTTATGAAACCACCAAGAACGAGTGTTCAACAAGCAAATCTCAGAGCTTCTCTCTTCAACCTTCAACAAAGAAAATGACCCAAAACCAAGGCAAAGAGGGAGTGACAAAGCGTGTAAGTGTGGAGTAAATGCCCACATCCCGGTACCTTCAATGCATGGCCAAATCAATCATGTCGCCAACCCAACAATCCATGGCCAAATCAATCATGTCGCCAACCCAACAATCCATTAAACATGCATGCCAAGTCAACAAACTATAACCCTCATAGCGTGCGAGATTTACATCATATCAAATCAAATAAACATTGATCTCGTTGCCAATAACTTGTAACCTTGAAACAAACCATATATGAACCATATACCACATGTAATACGTTTTGACCCAAATGACTCTATATCATATGTGAACTAGTTATCGAATGCCAACAGTAAACCATGCATACTGAATACTTTAATCTAATTATAAATCATACATTGGTGGTTTTTCATGCAACGTGTTTCTTCTCATATGATGCTTCGATCATAACATCCAAACTTTTAAACAACTAACGATGATGCCAATCGTAATATGACCCAAACATAAGGCATGGTTTATTATGATGCTTCGATCACAACATCCAAACTTTTAAACAACTAACGATGATGCCAATCGTAATATAACCCAAACATAAGGTATGGCTTATTATGATGCTTCGATCATAACATCCAAACTTTTAAACAACTAACAATGATGCCAATCGTAATATGACCCAAACATAAGGTATGGCTTATGTGATATCCATATATCGAGCCCTTATGGTATTTAAACCATATGTCATGTATTGATCCCAAAAAATTCTCTTCAAAGACTATATAATGTGATGCTCAAGCTTATAAAACTCATATTAATACTTTTGCAAACTATTGTAGCTATGGTATATTTGTTAAGTATGGTATTTGCTATGGAGCTTCAACAAAAAGTTTGTATTTTTAGTATGCATTGGTCATGCATTGATTTTCAAAATTGAAGACCAACCTTGTATGTGGTTTGGATAGGAAAGAAATTTCTCGAAGATACCATCAAACATGTTATAGTGATAGCACTCTTTCATCTTTCCATTGCAAGGAAATCATCAAGCATCATAAAATATACCTTAAACCATTCAACATAATATAGCATTKTTGAGTAATACATCATTTCAAACACATTCTTATGCTCAGGAAAAGATTGAAAACTAACACTTTTGCATTTTCTCCTTGGGGACCCCACCTATTGTCTATATAATAACTATAATTATAGGCTTCACAATACTTTGCAAGTTTTTAATAATAGGTGATGATATTTTGAGTCAACACCCACTGCGATGTCAAATCAAGAGAATGTTATTAAATGAGCATGACTTAGAGAGGAAGAACATGCTTGTGTGCGTCCTTCTTAATACTGGGGAGTTTAGACCCATGGTTCATCCAGAGTTGACTAATAAAAACCCTAGAACATCGTCATAACAATCCTCAGCCAAGACAGAGGAAGGTCTCACTCGAGATGCAGAGAGCATCACAAAGATCATAAGGTCTTGTATCAGGGATGAAGGACTAAACAAACAAGGATCCATATGGGAAGGCATTCATACATTCCATATACAACGACTTACTATGCTTGATAAGTAAAAAAATACACACACATAACCAAACAACACATTATAGACACATAATAGATCATAACTGTTGTAGCTTTATTATTCCTTTCATTCCATTGAACACAAACATACAGTAAGCAAATTATATTTGACAACAACAAAGCCGCACATCCCTTTTTATGTAAATCCTCAAAAATACAACACATTGTGCAATGCACATCCCTTAATACCTTAGAGACATGATAGAATCATATTTATATTTAGAAGCATTACAACATTAAAAATGCTCAGAGTGAGCTCGACACACTATGACTGACTGAATCCTCTATGTAGGTGTCTAACTCTCTAATCATCTAACCATCTAAC
>JASDQU010688029.1:0-12414 GCA_032191745.1 Picea mariana
GTAGGTTTGACAATAGCTTTTACTTCCAATCTGGAGATGGGTGAGCACCGATAGTGGTGTTGTTTGCATTGATGATTTTGATAAGAAGAGTGATCAATATTGTGTGTCCATCCACGAGGTCATCATGGAGCAACAAACAGTAACAATTGTGTTGAAGGTGTTAGCCGTGAAGGAAACTCGGAGCTGGTATACGTATTTATCACAAATTCGATCAAGTGTACACAGGTATGGGGTTCTTGTTGAAGGTTGTAGGTGGCGAACAACTCTCAATTCGATGGCTAAAGAAGAAACACAGAAGGTCTACCCATTTGTGCCCTCATCTCCAGTTTGCCTCAATATGATAGGCGTCGTTTGCCTCAATACTCCTTTACTTCGCCCTCTTCCATCATCGTGGTGGCCATGGAAATCCGCGTCGACAAATATTCATTCCTGCTAAGACCAAACAATATGGACTCAGCCTCACACAGGTTGTTGTACAGAGGTATGGAGTCTTATGAAAAGCTTCACCAATTTCTCGCAAATGGACTACCGCGACAAGAGATTTCAGTTCACAGGGAGCGAGAGAATGAGAATACTGAAGAGTTATGAAATAGGATACTGATAAGCCAAAAATCGAGCATAGGAACCATCATCGAGAGCTCTATAGGGATGAGTCTCAAACCAACTCGAGGACGCTAGTAAACAACTAAACAACATGAATTCAAACAACAAATTCATAACCTTTGGTACCCTAACGGTTACACAAGTACACTAAGCAAAGGAGACTGAAATAGAATGAGGATGGCATAGTAACATTTTCTTAGAGAGAATAATAACTAAAGTCATGGATGGAATACATCACAGATGACATACGGGCAGGTTGACAGACCTATGAACAGGGAAGAGGCGTTTGCACAGATAATATAAACCAGAAGAAGGAAAATTGATGGGCCAGACATGCACACAAGAACGCCCAAGGTAATGAGGTGTTTCTAACACAATCAAATGGGTAAATAAGGTCCTAAGAACTGAGGTGAATCTGATACCACTGTTGGACACTCAAGATAAGATAAGCATGAGATGCATTTATTAATCCATATTATACACATATATACATATTTGGATGACCTTTGGATTCATTGTCCAAGGTCTCTTGGACTCCCGATGACTCTTTGTACACACATGATAGTTCACATTTTGTCTTGTTGGTAACCCTAACGGATTACATTTCCAACACATTCAAATCTCCCTCAAGCTTCATAGTTTAACTTATTTATAAAAAGTAGGATGTAAAAACTAGCCTAAAAGACTCTCCTAGAGTAATGACATAACTGATCAAATCCTAATTGTTTTGATTCAAACTTGATCTGAAGTACCCTCACCTCTATCGCGTTTCGGTACCATTACCTAGTATCATTCTTACCTCCATGAGTTGTCCCACATATATCCCCCCCCCGACAAATCAACACTCATGTTGTTTTATCTCTTAGGATCGAGAGTCCTATTAGTGTTACACCCAAGAGAAAGAACCTCATACTTCTTCCTCATCATCTTTCTAACCTTCCCATTATGGACTCCCACTTCATGTTCTATTGGTTACATTAAATACGCCCCCACATTTTCATTATCCCTCCATATCACCCAAAATCAATTGCCCATCCACAAGTTCATCCTCCATTCATCTACCTGGTATAGAAACCCACCTATGGGTCCTCCACCATTCATCAGTTACATCCCAAATACTTGTGCCCCAAGTAGGTCAAGCCATACTCCACTAGGGCACCCGTTTCTGTATGTGTATCATCAACCCAATTATTCTTTATTCATTTAGTAATTGTATAAAGTACCTTTTAAATTTAAGAAAGTACAAAATGTTTTTGCCATTGCAGCCAATGGCGTTTTTTTCCTTGGCACACAAAAACCCATGTTTCCCTTGGTTGGGGCACTTCACTTTCATCCCCCTCTCCGCAAGCTATTTTGTACCATGGCCAAAATTCTAGCTATCATATACATCCTTGTCCCACACCTTTTTATTTTGACCTATATTGCATTTCCTTGCACTCTCACCCATTCAACATACTTCGCCCAATATCTGGTCACCCCCTTGACACTAGATCATACTTTGACAGTTGTTTCCATCATTCCCTATTCCCCCAACCAAGAGAAGTTCTTGAGTCACATACATCTTGAACGTCCTCCATGTCACCAGTTCATTCAACTTTTCCTCCATTCATTTCTTGATACCCATTTGATCCAATCGGGGTCAAGAAACCCTTTGCTTCTTGCAATCGTGCTCCCTTTCCTATCGACATCAACGCAAGTTTCCAGGAAGGTGGAAGTATCATGGCTCTCATTCCCTTATTAATTGGCAGTATCAAATGGCACAGAAATATTCCTCATTGCTTTCTAATGTTGTTGACCCCCATAACATTTGACCCCAACACAGTTTCAAGTTATGGTGGGTCTTACTATGTGACCATTGTATTTTTCAGTAACAGTCGAAGACCTATGAATTTGATAGGCTACCAATGCCTCTGAGTTTTTCATTCCTCGATTCAAAGCCAGTTCCTTTCTCAGAATTGCCATCCACCGTTATTGATGCCCTCAAGGGCGCTACAGATATCTTCTTCATCAACAGATCTCAGTTACACTCAATACTATTTTGATTTCATCACACAAGCATTGGGCATGCCCACCTCATTTGTACACATCTTTATACTCCAGTTTTTTGGAGACTACTTGGTTCTGATCAAAATCCCCTTTTCCTCCAATGGATCGCTCCTACTGTCCTTCTCAAATAACATCTACACCTCTCCTATCCACAAAAGAAGCAATGATGTATTTCAGCTATAGGTATTTTCCGAACCTCACACATTAGGGAGCATCTGTTATCACTAAAAAAATGCTCATATCAATATAGACAATGGTTGAAGAAATATCATCACAACACAACAATTATCATACTCCTAGCATTTACAAAACTTGTTCAGCAAGATACCAAAACTATGCAAAAAAACCATTAATTTGTGTGCACTTCCACCAAATCCAGCACGCGCAGATCAATAAAGTGCCAAATGTGCAAACTGTGCATCCTACATGAATGTCCTTGAAGAAACCCATGTTGATGCGGAAACAGTGCATTTATGAAAATGGTTAGGCCTCAACTATTTCCAGGCTGAAGTGTACCATGAAAAAACCTCAAGATCGACCCAAAATATCATCGTGGGGCTATTGAAAGGATGGGACATACCTCCAAAGGTATCTCATTCAGACATGTAACATGTTATGTAATATCTTGCTATGGTCCTATAAATACATGGCCATGGTATGCTGAAAAATGAATGAATTCATTGTATTGTTATGTTTCCCATTTTCTCTTAGAGAATCCATATATTCTCTTTAGAGCTATTTGAGCAAACATAGCATTTGATAAGCTTCTCACCTCTTGAGAAATTTGACCAAGATGTTCTTCACCAGTGTTAGTGATAGATAGGAGAGTAAATCTCTATTTTTGGGGGACTCAAGGGCCCTCCCAAGGAGGAATAGGGGATTCATAAGTCCCATTTTTCTCCTTTGGTGTTCTAAATTCAAGGATCACTTTCCATTTGGGCAGCTATTTCTTGTCTCAATTTCATGCATCTCTTTTAGTTTACATGTGCTTAGTTTACTTCCATTTCTTAGTTATTTGTTTTTTCATTTACTTTCTTGTTGATTCACTAATCAACTAATCACTTCTATGTTGTCTTGTTGACCTAACTAGATAGTTAAGGGACCTCTTTTTACTCACCCAAGTGACCAAAAGAGCCCAACACCCCTCAAACTTAGACTATCAAACTTAGGAAAATTAATCACTAGGTAAGTATGTAATATCTCCAACACCCCCCCTGAACACTACTATGGTGTAGATAAAGAATGGGTCCCGACTACAAGGCCATGTTAGGTACCCATTTTACAATGTATCTAAATGAATGAACACTGAAAAATAGAGGAAAGAGGGAAAAACTCATGGGAAAAACCCCCCTTCAAAGTACAATTCATCAAAATTGAAGAAGGAAGGAAAGACAATTGCTAAACAACTAGGTCCTTCACTCCAAGGAGACCTCGTAAATGTGCAAGGTTATGCTCAGTGAATATTTTGTTGAAGATGTAGATGTTTGTACAGATATGATGAAGTAGATGCACCAATGAGATGTCTACATATGTCCACTTTGTCTTATTGGAAAGAAGAAGATACAAATCCCCTTCATCCACAAAAATTTTCCAATATAGATTCCCTTCAGCCACTGCATAGGCGTTAGGGTAAATGCAATAATTATGTAGCAATGTAATAACATTATTGGTTATGTGGTTGTGCGCACATGTGGATCTCCCTCAAATTGGAATATCATCCCTCTGTAATCGACATGATCATCTGTAAGATAATTGGTTGTTAGTGGGATGGACTATGCCCATTTGGGTCTTTTACCTGCATGCTTAGTATCTTCCAAATTCAATTCAGAAAATAGAACTGAAATAGAGTAGACATCATCTTGAATAAATGGAACAGAAGGATGCATAGATACCTATATATAAGTATCTACATGTGGCTCTTGAGATGTATAAGTCTCTTCAACTTGAGAGGCTTTTTATTCTCGTGGATTTTATATTGGTGTTGTCTTTTCAATCCCATGCATGCATTCTTCAATATCTTCCATTATCTCAAATAGGACCTCCAATTTGGCCCATAGTTCATCTGTAGTTGAGAGTGATGAGTCCTCTACATGATATTGTAGTTCAAGAGAAACAAACATGCAAATAATGTCAGAAAAATAGGATCACAGAGCAATAAAATAAAATAAATAAAGAAATAAAACATAGAAAATACATAATACAATAGAGACACATACATACATGGTTCACCCAGTGTGGGTTATGTCCACCAGAGAAATTTCCAGGTCCTTCCTTTTATTATTATCCAGCAAATGAAGGGATACAACCTACAACATACATGTTGTAACTTCCTCTTCTTTCTCTCATGGTCTCCTCTCTCATAATACAATATTCACTCGCTCACACAACCGCAATATAATTCCTTCATACATAAAAGAGGGCTTCCTTCTAGGGAAAAAATTCCTAACATAACATCTGTCGTCAGATTTGCGACCTTTTAATGAATGGTCCATATTGAATATGAAATTACATTATTTTACAAGGCAATTTTTCCCAAAGTTTTTCTTTGGGGGCGCTACCCTCGAATCCCCCACCGGGGTGGGGGCTCCAAAACTTATCGTCACCCCCCCTGGACCCCCCTAGTGAGAGAAGTGGGGGGGAAATCCCCACACACCCCCTGACAGGAAATGGGATCCAAATGTGGCTGAAACAAGACCTTTGAATCAGGAAGATAATCAAGCTCGACAACCAACAAATAAGTCCAAGAGCCATATCTTGTATGTTGAGAAAATCATTTTTATCTTCTAGAGAATCAAGATATTCTTCTCTTACCATGGTTATTTGTTATAAGCCTCTTCTTCTAAGAGAAGAAGAATGCTTATAAAAGGTGTTGACAACGGTAATTTCATTCTTTATAACTGCTACAATCTTATGATCTTGAACTTGCAAATAAAGTGAATATGTGTTTTATCTTAGCAAGAAAGCTCTGATACCATGTGAAATTCACAAAGAACCTATCTAGAGAAATTCCCATGAAGCTTGCAAAAAGAACGAAAGAGAAAGAAGCAAGAATGAGAGAAAGAATTGAGAATAAATGTACAAATTGTATTACATGAGTGAGTAATAAATAAATGAAGAAACCCTAATAATGTGTCAATGCACCATAGATAGCTGCATGACCAAGATAATTGTTTTTAGTAGTGATGTAGAGTGATAGATGCCCTCACTAACATAAATTGGATTTTATATGCCTCCTATTATGAGTCAATTGTCAAAGTAATCACCAATTAACTAAGCTCACATGTGTGGAGGAGAGAGAAAGGCATGCATGCATGAGATACACACCCTCCTTCTCTTAAGCATAAAAAAAAAAGTAAATTTTGCATGAGATAAATGCAACTATTGCATGCATGAGTTGTCCTCCACCAGTCTAACTGAACTCTCCACTATTATAATTGAACTACTAACTGAATGCAAACTGAATAGGGAGGTGCCCTATTTTTTAGGAAATATGCTCTTGAGAGAATATTCCATTTTTGGATTGTGCTCTCAACCTTAGACTATCAAACTTAGGAAAATTGATTGCTAGGTGAGTGTGTAATATCTCCAAAAATTTTCAGTAAGTGAGATGCTTGGGAGGAATTGTGATAAGTGGATGATTTGTTCCAGTATATGCCAATGTAATTTTCATCTATGATAGGTGGAGGATCTTCTTCATATTGCATATTTTCTAGGATGGATATGGATATGGTCTCTTGCTTATCCTCTAACACTTTGTCTAGTGTTGGATGGTATGTGGATAGAGGAGCTTCAAGACATATGACATATGGTAAGCCTTTATTTAGGATATTTTAGGAGCAAGAGGGAGGCATGAGCAAAAATCTTGGTGTTGGATCCATTTCCTTTTAGACGTCTTCAAGTGATTTTCTTGAGTCGGATTCTATTTTTTTTGTTCCTGGGTTGAAGAAGAATATTCTTTGAGTGTCTTGTATGACATATGTATAGTGGAGAGTTTCATTTAAGCAACAACAGTTCACAAACAATGATAGTAATCTAGCTAGTATGAGTAATTTGGCTAGAGGGGTGAGAGAGTGTTGCCTTTATAGGTTACTTGCTAATCTATTGGAACTTGTAAATCCTAGTAAGAGTTTTGGTGAACCTTCTAGTTTGGAGGAAGCATATGTAGTGCATGCATAGTGGGATTCCATAGATACATGCTCAAAACCTATTATGAATGTTCTGATAACATCTTGTTTTGATGCATATATTGATACTTATATATCTTACAAGATCGATAATCTAGCACAGTGGGAGCCTATGGTGAGTATAGATGTCATATTTTATGAGGATGTGAGGTGTTCCAAATCACAATATTTTTCTTCAATGATTAAGGAGAGAGAGGATTTTTTTGTTCCATATACTAATTCAAAGACTCGAGAGGAGTCAAATTCAGAGGAAGATGAGGTGATATTGGGTGTCGATATGCCCTCACCTACTCTAGATCATAAGAAGCTGAGATTTCTTACCCAAACATTGCAGGAGGCATGGAAGCATATAAGATCCCTTGAATCCTTAGTAAGGGTGAGTATAACTCCTAGGAGATATGCTAGGAATGTTGTGTTGGTTTCTTCCATCCATATGCCTTCAAGTTTTCTTAAGGAGGATAGCTATGATACCTTAATGGAGGATGATACAAATATTGATTCTAGATTTGAAATCAATGGGAATATTGTAGAATACTATGGAAAGGTTGTTAGATTCTCTTGGGATGAGGGAGTTGACCTAATTCAAGTCGTTTAAGTTCTTGGAGGTTTTGAGGTGCATGAGAGGGATTCTTATGTTCATAGATTGTTGATAACCTTGGATAGGTTGTTTCCTATACCATAAGCTTGGTATCCTAAAATCAAGGAGTTGATTTTTGTATATTTCTATCTTTGTGATTTTGATATATGTGATCCACATGTATTGATCTTGAATGGAGATATGATTATCTCTACAAGTTTTCCTAGATAGATCATGATGTGGTGTCCATTGATTTTGGCTAGTGACATTGACTCGAGGGCTGTTGGGGTTCGACAAGATGCTTATGATCTAGGGTTATGTTCCTTTATATTGATAGGTGGTCATTGTTCTTTGAAGGATAAATATGTTACAAGAGCATGTGTATTAGTTTCTTTATAGGTGATAGTGGTTGATTATGGGACTACAATAGGTACAAATTTGGAAATAGTAGATTTGGTGGAGTTGTAGAGAGAGTTGACAGGTGTTGGTGTAAAAATGTTCCTTGTAAAGAGGGAGTATTATATTTTGGGTTACTTTGAAAGAGTTTACACTGTGTTTGAGGTTTCTTCATGAGATTTAGGATGCAAGGTGTATGTTCAACCCCTATATTTTCTATGATGGATTGGGATATGGGAGAAAAACCGTGATGGATTTTCATATTGAAGATAACTTATTCAGTGATTGCATAACCTCATTTGGGTGCTTGCTTGATATTATTCCCTTGGGCATTGGAGTTATCTTTATAGCCTGGGGAACATCCTTCATGATAGCCACATGGAGAGATTTTCTTGCTTGGATAATTCCCTGCCTAGGAGGATGAGCATTTTGCATCTTGGAGGAGAAAAGAAATCCCTAGATAGTATGGGGTAGCTTGGATTATTATATGGAGACTTGGAGTTGGCTAAGGGATTCCTAGTTGCAACAATATTCATGGAGGGGGGGGTTGACATTAAGGAGTATATGGCTTAAAAAGAGCAATGGATTTTGTGTGAGATTGTGATAAAGGAGTGTGGTCACACCTTATGTAGCTACATAATCTTTCAACTCGTACTGTGTATGACATCACCTTGGAGCTTGACATGTGTACCATTGGAGTGGAGTGCTTCACTTGCGTGAGCCTACATGCGATTATTATATGTTGATTTTAAGGGGATTGACCCACATTATGTTGTTGGCCTTCCTTACCTCCCATATATATAGGAAGAAGAAATTCCACTAACTAATGTTGCTCTCATCATTCTTATTCACTCTTCTATAGAGATGTGACAATGAGTGCACTAGTTATCCCCCTCCCCCCCCTCTCTCTCTCTCATATCTTCATTTGTACTTGATCTCTGTCTCTCTCTCTCTCTTGGAATTGCTAGGGTTTCTTGATATTCTTGGATCATATTGAGGTATAGGGTCAGTGTTTCATCATTGGAGATTTGGAGGTTATGGTTTTGAGATGAAAAACTAGGTTTTATTTGGTGAATAAGAAAAAGATGAGATGCCTTACCTTGGATGGCTAGCTTGAGTTATTCATGCTTGTTGTATCACCTTGGTTGAGTTAGAGTTTTTCATTGTTTTCCCTAGCTAGGGTTTTGGATATCTGGTGGATTATACTAGCCTTGTGATAAGGCTATGGTATGTATAATAACTTGATCTTATGCATATAAATGAAGTTTTCAACTGTCCAATATTTTTTCTCTAACTAAAGCACATAAAACAAAAAAAAATCCGCTAACTAATCATGTAGCTTACCATCTACAAGAAAACATATAGTTTTAAATAGTTGTTGATACCATGAACTAGATGCATCTAAAACAATATAAATAAACATAAAATGAAGTTAATAACTCAAATACAACAAAATGTGAATCCTCTTTAAACATATAGTGAATGCACAACCATTAAGCTATAAACATATTAAACACTTATTTTTTAATTCAGTTGTACAACCAGATGCTTGGGATGGACGTTCCAACCAACCATAGAATTTTTGTTCCAAATCTCAATATAAATTCACCCCCGAGATGGGGCTATCAATCCACAAAAGAGGGAGGTCTCTCATTGTCCACTCACAGCTTAGAAAAACCCACTGGTATTCTCCTACAACTATCTTGATTGTCCACCATCTCTCTTCCTCTCGACCTAACCAACCCAAGGAATGTACCCCTTTGCTGCTCTCAGTCCATCCGGCATCCCATTCATTTATAAAGGTCTCTCTGACATAGGTAACTAGAAATCTCTCTATTGCGAAACTGAAGGAAGCTCATTGCTAGGAAAACTACCAGGAAAAATAACAACAATCACTTACTGATATAGTGCAAATCACATAGGAGTTCACTCTCCATGCATGACAACCTAGATATTCAATATTATTCTCCAAATATGCTCTAGAAAAACTTCATAATGATCCATAATTCACCTTCCATGGTTTCTCTAGCTCCCAAGTCTTCTTTTCTACTCTTTGCTTCTTTCTCATGCCCAAAAACATTGACTATCTAAAATTGTTGTAATTTCCCATACAATTTTCCTCTCCTTTTTCTTGCTTGATTTACTTACACTCTTCCCAAAACTACTTTTACTCGGCCCCCATGCTCCCAATAACTATGGGATTTGACTTCTTACACCCACTCTCCTACATGTATTCAATGATTGTCTTTGGGAACACTCAATCAGAAATTAGAAGGTTCATATACCAATAGTGATTTTAGGAAGTGGGTTGAATTAACAGACAAGAGTAATTCCTCCTTGGACCCCTATTAGAAATTCTCGTAAACCCTCCCTTCTCTTGTGGATTAATTCATCCCCCCTCTCTATCCATGTCCCCCAACATGTGACATCATATTTTATTATTAAAATTCAGAAACACAATTCACATATTACATCAATAAGTCATAGCTACACATTATATATAAACTAAGTGTTAAATAAAATGGGTATTATAGCAGGGATGTTACATTCCCCTCCCCTACAATTTTTCATTGTCCTTGGTGCACACTATGTCGATATACATATACAAATTTACTTCACAATACTAAGAAATAAAATTCTGCAGTTTTACAACTCCAGTAGTAGTTCCAACCAAAATCTCTTGTTCCTCTCAACCTGTTGACCCAAGGAATGTACCCTCTTCACTACTCTTATCCCATCGTGTTGTACCACTCTTTTATCAATTCCCCCAGTGTAGTTTGTGTAGATTTTAACCTTGTACAATATTTACTGCAAACAGATTCTCAATAAAAGACCAGAAAAGATACAATGGCAAATACAAACATTACACAGAGATTTTTCCCTTGGAAACCCAAACCGGGAAAACCATCATATTTTATATTCATTCATAGTAATACATTATTTACAATAGAATATACATATAGGAGCTAGCGACATCCAAAACCCTAACCCAATGACCTGGATTAGTCAACAACCTTAATTCCTTAACCAGAAATAGAAAACCATCGGCAAAAAACCATGTGCCGAAAAACCACCTAAATATGTGACACATTTCCCGAGGTAGAAAAAAATTTCTCGGGGGGCATTGGCCCCGAACCCCCGCGAGAGGGGATTTCTCCCCCCTCAAACCCCCCAACGCAACGCAGACACTACTACTCATGCAAATAATATAACACATACCCAACATTCTCCCACTTGTTGTTTTCTTTTCATACAGGGGGTTACAGGATTACATAGTCAACAATCCAGGGCAGCAATGCCCATGGATCCTCTACACCAAGAGAAATTCATAGTGCTCATAGATTCTGTTAATGATTCTGCAACATTCTTCAAAGTGTCCAACTTCATCAGCAATACTTTATTTTCTTCAACCATGTCTCTCACAAAGTGATATTGAATATCAATATGCTTTGTCTTTGAATGATAAGTCGGGTTCTTCACCAGAAAAATTTCACTTTGACTATCACAATTTATCCTTACAGCTTGTTGTACCAACCCAATACCTGAACAAAATCTTTGTAACCATAATGCTTCCTTACTTGCATGAGTGGCTTCCATGTATTCAGCTTCTGTAGTTGAAAGTGCCACGATAGCCTGTCTTTTGCTCATCCAACTTATTGCTCCTCCAAATAGGTTAAACACATACCCACTTATATATCTCCTACAATCCAGATCTCCCGCCCAGTCTACATCCACAAAGCCATGNCTCATCCAACTTATTGCTCCTCCAAACAGGTTAAACACATACCCGCTTGTAGATCTCCTACGATACAAATCTCCAGCCCAGTCTGCATCCACAAAGCCATGTATATCGACCACTCTGTCCAATCCTGGTCTTCCTTCGTAGCACAATCCATAGCTAGCAGTGCCACGCAAATACCTGAAAACCCTTTTTATTGTTGTCCAATGCTCCTTCCCTGGTTTTGACATATACCTACTCAAAACTCCCACTGCATGTGCAATGTCCGGTCTAGTACAGACCATTGCATACATCAAACTTCCAACTGCACTCGCATATGGAACATGAGACATGTCCTCCTCTTCTTCATGTGTCTTGGGACACGGATCCGCATATAACTTTACAGCAACAAGAATAGGAACCTTGACAGGTTTACATTCCTGCATATTAAACCTCTACAATATTGTCTCGACATGTTTTCTCTGATTTAACTAGAGTTTCCTCTTTTTCGATCTCTTTTAATTTCCATGCCCAAAATGAAATTTGAAGCACCAAGATCCTTCATGTTGAATTTAGAAGACAATTGAGTTTTCACATCCTGGATAATCTCCTTGTTGTTTCCTATCAGCAACATGCCATCCACATACAAGACCAAATAAATCAAATGATCACCAATTAATTTAGAATACACACAGTGATCCTCTTTTCTTCTTGTGAAGCCAAGTCCCAACATATAAGTATCAAATTTTTGATACCACATCCTTGGTGATTGTTTTAAACCATACAGGGACTTTTTCAACTTGCATACCAACTCCTTCTTTCCTTTCACAGCATAACCTTCTGGTTGCTTCATAAAGATTTATTCTTCCAGATCCCCATGCAGGAATGTT
>JASDQU010688029.1:12434-39145 GCA_032191745.1 Picea mariana
TTGATTGTTTTAAACCATACAAGGAATTTTTTAGCTTGCATACCAGCTCCTTCTTTCCCTTCACAACAAATCCTTTTGGGTGCTTCATATAGATTTCTTCTTCCAGATCCCCATGTAGGAATGTTGCCTTCACATCCATCTGTTCTACTTCAAAATCAAATGCAGCAGCAACAGATAACAGAAATCTTATAGAGGTTAACTTGGCAGCAGGAGAAAAAATCTCACCAAAATCAATTACCTCAACCTGAGAATAACCCTTTGCTACTAAACGAGATTTGTATTTCTCCACTTTCCCTTCTGCATTCAACTTCTTTTTAAATACCCATTTTCTGCCAATGGGATTTCTTCCAGTCGGTAACTCCACTAGATCCCAAGCCTCATTCTTATCCAAGGCTTCCATTTCTTCGTCCATGGCATTTTTCTAGAGGTTTCCATCCTCTGAATCCACTGCCTCCCTAACAGTTCTAGGATCATCATCAATAATAGACAAAGAAAAATTTGAACGAAAATCAGATGGAGTATACCTTTTTGGTATCCTTCTTTCTCGAACAGATCTCCTCGATACTGGAGTATGAGAATCTTCTTCTTATGATTCTTGTTCTTTTGTAGAGTCTAATTCATCATCCTTTAAATAAAACTCTATTTTCTCTGGTTCTTCCTTAATTGGTAGGACTTCTTGTTTAACAACATCCTGCTTTTCTCTAAATACCACATCTCGGCTATACACTACCTTCGTAGTTTCTAGGTTCCAAACCTTATAACCTTTGAGACCATCTTTATATCCAATAAAGATACATGTTTCATCCTTCTTATCTAGCTTACTCTTGTTTTCCTTTGGAACATGAGCATATGCATCACAGCCAAATACCTTGAGATGTGTGAGAGAAGGCTTCTTACCAGTCCATACCTCTTGTGGAGTCTTGTCATCCAACGCAGATGAGGGTGATCTGTTGACCAGGTAACATGCAGTACCCACTGCCTCTGCCCAGAATTCTTGCCCCAACCCGACACCACTGAACATGCACCTTTCTTTTTCCATCAGTGTCCTGGTCATCCTTTCTGCAACTCTATTATGTTGAGGTGTATATGGAGTAGTCTTATTCCTTGCTATACCGCACTTCTTGTAGAATTCTTCAAATTCATTCCCACAGAACTCTCTACCATTATCTGTCCTCAACACCTTAATTCTTTTCTCTGTTTGATTCTCAACAAGAGCCTTAAACTCTTTAAACCTGTCAAAGACTTCAAATTTCTTCTTGAGGAAATATATGCACGTATTCCTCAAGAAGTCATCTATAAATGAGACATAGTACACATATTTTTCCAATGATAGGGCCAACACAGGTCCAAACACATCACTGTGAACTAGCTGTAAAATTCCTTCCACCCTCATTGCACCAGAGGGAAATCTTACTCGATTATGCTTCACACACAATGTTCACAAAAATCAAAATCCAGAGAGAAGTTAGACATACCTTCAACCATACCTTTACCGTGTAGTAGTCGAAGACCCTTCTCTCCGATATGCCCTAGTATTTGATGCCACAGCATAACCTTTTTTCCAGAGACTATAGGAGTTCTTTCTTCTTCAACTCCAATATCAGGAACAATGTAACTATTACACCCATCACTAATAGTGCTTCCTTGCATCTTATATAGAGTTCCAAAATAAACTCCCTTCAATAACACCATTGCTCCTCGAACCATCATGTAGGTTTCCTTTTCAAATAATGTTCTTACCCCTGCATCATCCATTTTGCTTACAAAAATCAAATTTTCATCCAAACCTGGGATGTGCAGAACACCAAGCAGTGTTCTAATCCTTCCATCTATGAGCCTCAACTTGACTTTTCCTCATCCTATGATTATGTTTGTCGAATCATCACCTAAGAAAACATTACCTCCATCATACCTTTCATATTCATAGAACCACTCCCTGTGGGGAGTCATATGAAAGGATGCACCAAAGTCAACCAACCATGCCTCATGATCTGCATGTGTGCTTGAAGAATCCGAGTACACATCCTCTCCTTGTTCCTTGGAGGTGTTTTATTTTGTATAAGGAGATTATTCAGAGCCCTTATTTTTCTCAACTTTGGATCTACATTTCTTCTTGTAGTGCCCTTCTTTTCCACATCTCCAACATACCTTTAAAAGCTTTCTGGGAGATTTAGATCTACCCTTAGACTTAGATCTCCCACTTGAGAAGTTAGATCTATTTCTTTCCTAGGAACGTCCTCTTGCAAACAATGTGTTTGTGTTCTGTCCTTCCATATTCTTTTGTCTCATCTCCTCTGACAACAAGGATGAGACCACTTCATCAAACTTCAAGGAAGTTGTATTACTACCTATATTGGCCACAACCAGACTATCCCACGAGTCTGGTAAAGAACACAGTAAATTGATACATTTATCTTCATCTGAAATTTTAATCTCAACAGATACTAATTGACTTACCATAGTATTGAAGGAGTTCAAATGCTCTGCCAGCAAGTCTCCATCTCTCATCCCCAGGTTATACAACTTCTTTCTCAAGAATAGTTTATTTACTAGGGACTTAGACTAATACAACTTCCCTAACTTATCCCATAAATCCTTGGTCGTAGCTTCCTCTGACACATTTAGTAATACTGAATCTGAGAGACACAGTCAGATTGTGCTCTTTGCCTTCCGATGAAACTTTTTCCAGTCAGTTGTTGAAGTTCCTATAGGTGCAGTACCTAGACCTAATGCAATCCACTGATCTCTGTCCACCAATAGATCTTCCATATTGAGCTTCCACAACTCAAAACTTTTCCCTTAAAACTTCTCGATCTCCATTTTCGAATTGCTCGCCATTTCTTTTCACCTGAAAAATCAATACCACAAATCTCCCACTGTAACAAGGCTTATCCCAGTCCTAAGCCAAACCCTTGACCACAAAGGCATCCCCCTGAAGCCAACAAAGATTTGATACCAAATGTATATTTTAACCTTGTACAATATTTACTGCAAACAAATTCTCAGTAAAAGAGCAGAAAAGATACAGTGGCAAATACAAACATTACAAAGAGATTTTTCCTCTGGAAACCCAAACTGGGAAAACCAACACATTCTATATTCATTCATAGTAATAAATTGTTTACAATAGAATATACATATAGTATCCAACAACATCCAAAACCCTAACCCAATGACCTGGATTAGTCAACAGCCCTAATTCCTTAACCGAAAATACAAAACCATCGACAAAAAACCATGTGCTGAAAAACCACCTAAATATGTAACATGTTTCCCAAGGCAAAAAAATATGTGACACTACTGCTCGTGCAAAGAATATAACACATACCCAACAGGTTGGATAGGACTTTGAGATGTGGTTCCAGAACTCTAGCTGCACAAAATGGAGTCTTGCATTCTTATATTTTGTTTTCTTCAAAATTGTCAGAAATTAGTGGGTATTCTTCCCACAGGTTTTCTTCGTAGTCCCATGTATCATATTCAATATTGTATCAAGTCTATTGAACCTTTACCAACCCTATTTATTTGTTCCTAAGAACTTTTACTTTCTGATATAGGATGTGTACTAGCTCCACTCAAAAATCCCCTTCGTGTTCCACCTAGATCACAGTCCAATCAATTATGTGGTTAGGGTCAAACACGTATTTCTTTAATAATGACACATGAAATACATTATGCACTCTCATGGATGCAAGAAATTCTATCACGTATGAAAATGGCCCTATCTTTTCTAATATTTCAAAAGGTCCACAATATCTTGCTGCCAACTTTGGGAAACTTATTTATCTTAGAGAGCATATTTTCATCTTCATTTTTAAAAACATATGTTCGCCCACTTTTAAATCTCTAAAAAATGTGTTCTTACTTGCATAACTTTTCTTCCTATACTAGGTAGCCTTTAAATTATGCTTTATATTTTCCATAGGCTCTTCCATTTCCTTCAACGGATCTTTTCCAATAACTACTTTATTTGTTAGATTATCCCAACTCACTGGTGCGTTACACTTCTTGCCATATAATGTTTCAAATGGACTCATTTTTAATAAGGATTGTTACCCATTATTGTAAGAAAATTCAACTAAATGAATATAATCCTCCCACTTTGATGTCTTGTTCATCACATACATTTCGAGCATGTCCTCAATTATTCTGTTAGTCCTCTTCATTTTCCCATCTGACTCTGGGTGATACATTATACTGAGATTTAGGTTTTTCCCAAAACCTTTGAATAAACCCTCCCAAAAATTTAATTCAATAAACCCTTTGATAATATTTACTAGAATAAAATGTGTTGTCTTAGTTAATTTATCCATCGCAACCATGATGGAATTATGTTGCTTCATTGTTTTGGGTATCTTTGTAATAAATCAATTGTGACTACTTCTCATTTCTATTTTGGAATGGGCAATGGTTGCAACAACTGTTTTGGATGTCTATGTTTGGTATTCACCTTCTGGCACTATAGACATCTGGCTATGTAATTATCCACTTCTTTCCTCATTTTTGGCCAAAAGTATTGGCTTCTCACAGCTGCAATTTTTTTTTTATATCTTCGGTGTCCAACTTACAACACATTGTGCATTTTCTTCAACACTACATTTTTTTCTCACTGAATTTGGCACATATATTTTTCCTCTATATGTGAGTATGCCATCCTCTTGCAACTCATAATATTTAAATTTATGTTGTAAATCTCCTTGTTGTAATGTTTCTTTTATTGTCAAATAGTGTTGATCTAAATTTGTTGCTGCAATAATTTTATCTTTTAGCTCAGTCATGTATATGCTAAGGGATGCAATATGCATTTCATGAGCTATCATGTTAAGTGCATCGACAACTTGATTCTCTTTTCCTTTGATGTTCTTAATGTCAAAGTCATATTCACTAAGGAATTCCATCTATCTACTTTGTCTAACATTTTATGTGGTCTTTCCAAAGAAATGTTTCAAACCATAATGGTCTGTTCTTAGCTCAAATTTCCTCCCCATGAGCTAATGCCTCCACATTTTTAATGCATTAATATTGGCTTCTAATTTTAGATCATGGGTAGCATAATTCCTCTCATGTTGTTTTAATTTTATGGATTCATAGCATACGACATGATCTTTTTGTGTGAGGACTCCATCGAGCCCTTCCTTGCATGCATTAGTGCACACAACAAAATATTCATCTGGGCAATCTTCAATATTGGCACATTGGTCAAAATGTCTTTCAGCTGTTGAAAGCTTTCTTCACATTTGGGAGTCCATTCAAATTCCACTCCCTTCTTTTGCAAAGAAGTGATTGGGCTTTCAATCTTTGAGAATAATTTTATGAATCATAGGTAATACCCTACAAGACCCATGACTGATCTGACCTCTGTCACATTTCTTGGCGTTTTCCATCCTCTGATGGCCTCTATCTTCTCAAGATCAGCTGCTATCCCTTCTGCGGAAATTATATGCCCTGAGTAGTGAATATTATTTTGATAAAATATGCACTTACTTACCTTAGCATACAATTTATGCTCTCTTAAAACTTAAAACACCATTCTTAAATGTTTCTCATGTTCCTCCTATATCCTTGAGTAAATGAGTATATAATCTAGGAACACAATTACGAACTTGTCCAGGTACTCCCTGAACACTCCATTCATCAGGCACATAAAAATAGTTGGGGCATTTGATAGCCCAAATGGCACTACCATGAATTCATAATACCCATATCTTGTTCTGAATGTTGTCTTGTTGATGTCCTCTTCCTTTATCCTCACTTGATGATAGCTTGATCTCAAGTCAATATTGGAAAATATTCTTGTACCTTTCAACTAATCAAATAAATTTTCAATCCTCAACAAAGGATATATGTTCTTTATGGTGACCTTATTTAGCTATATGAAATCAATAAACAACCTTACGGTTCCATATTTCTTCTTCACAAAAATAACAAGGGCACCGCAAGGTGACACACTTGGATGTATATACCCCTTATTTAACAAATCTTCAAGCTACATATATAACTCCTTCAATTTTGAGGTGACCATTTTGTATGGTGTCTTGGACACTGGGGCAGCTCTTGGCACCAAATCAATAGAGAAATCAATGTCTCTCTTTGGTGGCATTCCTAGGATTTCTCCAAAAAAATCTTTAAAATCCCTCAAGACCATATGTTCTTCGATGTTTTCCACTTTATCTCTGGCTTCCTCTTCCATATGGTCTGCACAAATCTGACATCCCTTCCTGAAACTCTTTTTCAACTGCATAGCTAAAATTTCTCTAACAGCTACATATCTTGGAATGTCTTGAACCTTGCCTTGATTCCCTTCTTCATCAAGACATGTAATTGTCTTGTTGTAATAGTCTAGGATAGCATGGTGTTTTTCTAACCAATCCATGCTAATTATGCAATCATGCGAACCTAATGGTATGATGTTCACATCTACCTTTGTGTTAATTCATTCATGTCTATCAGACAATCTTTAACTAGATCATTTATCTTCCTCTTAGCTCTTGTGGCTAACTAAACTAACCAAGATTTATTATCCTTACAACTTTTCAAGTGAAATATTTCAACAATGTTAGAGTTTATGTAACTATGGCTAGCTCTAGAATCAATTAAAATTGGTATGGGCTAGTTATCAATCTTACCTTCCACTTCAATCATGGGGGATTGTTAATTTTCTTGCTTGTTGTCCAATGCTGCATAAATTCTTGTCATGTTTAGTCCCATGTATTCCAGTGTTTCAGCCTCCTGAATATTGTGGATAGTCCTCATTCTTTCACCTTTGTGAGGGCAGACCCTATATAAGTGATTTCTCTCACATCCCCAACATTGTGCAGGTTGTTGTCTTGGCCTTTTCCCAATTGAATCTACAGTCTTGTGCTCATTTTGGGCTGAATGGCCTTGTTTATTTTCTTGGGAGATATTCTTGAAAAAGGGTGGCTTAAAACCTTTCTACCTTTGATCATTTTTATCCTTCATCTTGTTATTCCAATATTTTTGGAAAATTGGTCTTCCTCTGCTCTACTCATAAAGATGTTTTTCCTCTCCTTATGGATTCCTTCAAATTTATGGGGTTATCATATTGTATCTTATCACTCTAGAAGGAGGCTAACCCACTTAGAAACCTTTGGATTTTTACCTTTTCACCCTTTATGAAGTCCACATACTTCAGCAATTCAAAGAACCTCTTCTCATATTCATTCATTGTCATGCTTCCCAGCTTGAATTAAAATATCTTTTTCATATTCCTCTAATAATAATGCTCAAAAAAATATTTCTCTTATATATATCCTTTGAACTACCTCCATGAGATCCTCTTCTCATCAAGGTGTTTGGCTTGCTTGAGTTGATCCCACCACATGGTTTCCTTTCCTTGCAAGTAGTAGGTTGAAATTATAGCTTCTACCCTTGAGAGGTAATCATACATCTGGAAATATTTCTTCATTTCCAACAACTAGGCCTCGACCTCTTCTCCTTCCCTATGCTCGCCATTGGAATTTTGTGGCTTGATTTTCCATAGTTCACCTTGCAAGATGTTTGTCTCAATCCTTCTTCTCTATATCCTGATAGGAGACACACTTGGGTTGCTTCTTGGCCCTGAAATTTCATGAGTTATTTTGGTGGATTGCCTTGGATAATGATGGCATTTTCTCATGCTTCTTGACTTCCTATCATTCCCATGATCATCCCTTCGGTTATGGGATCTGGATGTTGTCACTTTTATAGCACTAGTCGCTTGCTTGGTGTGAAAGTATTTGTTAAATTGCCTATGCAACATATTTAGACTTTGAATTATCTCTTCTTGAGCCTTCATAATTCTTTCATTATCGACCCTATAGCTCTGCACTTACCTATATAAGATTCTCATAGTTATGGGATCCTTCTTGACTCTTCTTTCATTAGACAATGTCTCAACATTTCCCATGTTGACATGGAGACCTCTGACCTCCTCCTCATGGCTATAATATCCCTAGGCATATTCCATAACTCCAGTCCTCTTATAAGAACCAAATTTATTTGTTGTACCTCTAATTCTGCAAGAAATGTGCATGTAATAATTATTGCTAGCACATGCATACTATAAAACATTTCATTAATTAGAATATAGGTTATTCTTCATATAAATTTACAAAGAACACAATCCAAAAATTTAAAATATTGTTCTTTAGACACATTATTCTTTGAAAAATCTCTCCAACAATTGTACTCATGCCTCATTTTGAGTTCTAAGCGAAAAGTTACAACATTCACATGTTGCAATTTCCACTGACTTACTACTGCAGAATTTACTTTATTACTTTCTGATAAAATTTTGGTATCCAATTCAAAAAATTTGGTGGACATATGTCTTCTCATCTTCAATACCTTTCCATCAACTATTTGTTTTCTCAAAACCGAGCTCCAAATTGAAATTTATGGTCCAGAGAAGTTTGGAATGTTTTCCCATTTTATCCTTGTATGCTATAGGTGTCTTCTTTCTCTTCCTGCACATTTTTGCACATTCAGATTCCAAATATAGTTCCATGGTTGTATTTTATCATTCATAATATTTCCATAGACTACCCATATACCCCAAACAGACTTCTGAGTAAGGAGTTATGCCCTCTAGAAGTAAATTGGTGCCAAAATTTTACCTTAACTATTTTAGTTATAACTTATTCATACGAGCTCAGTTTTTTGCCTAAAGTAGATCATTGGATAACTCTCTCCAAGTTCTTTTATTTAAGCTACAATTACATGGTGTGCCCTAGGTACACTAGGTTCTCATAAAAATTATTAGCTTAAAAATGTCATTTAGGGCCTCAAAATCGCCCCGCAAGTTCAAGACCTTAAAAATTTTGAAAAGTTACATAGAAAATTGATTGTTTTACTATTATAACAATGTTTTAATCTAAGCCATTGATATTGAAATTAAAATAAATATGGACCATTGATTTCCCACCTATGAACTCTTTCATTGATCGGTGATTTCCTTTTGTAAATCAAACTTTCTCATTAATTTCCTCGAACCCCAATAATCAACCATTGGTTATCGGTCATTTCTCTTGGCATACCAAATTTTCCCACAAATCTCGTTGAACCCCAATCATCGACAATCGTTCATTAATGAATTTGCTTGGAAACCACTTGTTTACAAATTCAAACAAACCCCGATGATTGACCATCGGCCATTTCTTGGCTGACGTGGCACGACATGTAGATGATGACAATGCATGACACGTGGACACTAATATTGCACTATGGATAATGTGGCATAACACTTGGATGTTGACATGGAATGACACATAGATGTTATCATGGAAATACACATCATCCACCCATTTCCTTTCATAGATGATCTACCATTTCCCTTGGAAAATTGAATAGCTCGCTAAATCTGTCGACCCCGGACCATCAACTAGCAACCATTGGTGATTCCCTTCGAGTGCCTAAAATATTTCTCCAATTTCTATTGATCCTTGATCAGCAACAATCATAGATTTCCTTTGGTCAAACCAAACTCTTCACCAAACTTGTTGATATGACCATCGACCATCAATGAATTATGTTAGAAAACTAAAACTCTTTGCAAATCTCGTCGATTAGAACATTTGCCATCGGTGAATTCTTTTGGAAAACTCCAACACTTAGAAATTTTTTACCAAATCCTAGATGAATCTGGGTCATCAATCTCTCATTCAAAATGGTCTTGACCATTGGTTCACCAAAATTTTCCTAGCTATATTGATTAATCTCGACCTTCGATTTGATTCATTGCCCCAACCATCGAAAATAATCTCGACCATCAATTTTTCAGACTTGCCAAACTCTAAAAACCCTTATTATTTTTAAAATATATTCACCATGAATCTGGGCCATTGATCTTGAAATCAATGCGATATCGATCGTCGATTCATAAAACTTCACCCAACTCTACAACGACCATTAAAACATGAAATTTGACCTTCCAAGTTTATTTTTAAATCTGCAACTCTGTAGATTGAAGCCATTGATCACAAGTGAGATGGTTTTGAGGCAATTTAAAACTGAATGGTTTAATAATTTAGGGATTTCACTCTCTTTTTCTCCACTATTTTCCCCCAAATCTACCACATAACAAATCTATAACAATGAATTTTACCAAATTTGCGTCGGTTATTGGCCCATACACGTCCAATGTTTGAACCTGAAACTTTGATACCAATTTGTAATGACCCCAGACTAAACTAAGGGTTATTACTATGTGAAAAACACATAAAACATAAATTTGTCTACTAACTAATCATGTAGCTTACCAACTATAGGAAAACATACAGTTTTAAACATTTGTTGATACCATGACTAGATGCATATATAACATTCTAAAATAAACACAAAATGCAGCTAATAACTCAAATACAACAACATACAAATCCTCTTTAAACATAGAGTGAATGCACAACCATTAAGCTCATAAATACAACACATAAACAGAGAAAACACTTATCTTTTAATTCAATTGTGCAATCAGTTGCTTGGGATGGATATTCCACTCAACCATAGACTTGTTGTTCCAAATATCAACAACAAGTCACCCCCGAGTTGGGGATATCAATCCACAAAAGAGGGTGATCTCTCATAGTCCACTCACAACTCAAAAAACCCCACAACCCACAAGTATTCTCCTACATATATCCCGATTTTCCACCAAATATCTTCCTCGTGACCTGGCCAACCCAAGGAATGTACCCCTTCATTTCTATTATTCCTTTGAGCATCCCATTCATTTATCAGGGTCTCTCTAGCACAGGTAACCAAGAATATCTCTACTAGGAAACTCAAAGGATCTCACTACTAGGAAAACTACCAGGAAAAACAACAAAAATCACTTATTGTTATAGTGCAACTCACAGAGGAATCCACTCTTCAAGATTGACAATCTATCTCTTCATTCATATTCTCCAAATATGCTTTATAACCTCTCAAACATGCTTCAGAATCCACCCTCTATGGTTGCTCCAGCTCCCAACTCTTCTTTTCTTTTCTTTGTTGGTTGTTCATGCCCAAAAACATTGATTGTCTAAAATTGTTGTAACTGCCCATACAAATTTCCTCTCCTTTGGCTTGCTTGTTTGAATTACACTCTTCTCAAAACTAATTGTACTCATCCCCCATGCTCCCAATAACTATGGGATGTGACTTCTCACACCCACTCTCTTACATGTATTCAATGATTGGCTTTGGGAACACTCAATTAGAAATTAAAAGGTCCGTATACCAATAGTAATTTTAGGAAGTGGGTTGAATTAATAGACATGGGCAATTCCCCCTTGGACCCCTCTTAGACGTTCTCTTAAACCATCCCTTATCTTGTGGATTAATTCAACCCCCATCTTTTTCCATGTCCCCTAGCAGCTACCATCACATTTTATTATTAAAATTTAAAAATACAATTTGCATATTACATCACTAGGCCATAGCCACACATTGTATCTACATTAAGCATTAATTAAAATGGAGATTATAGTGGGGATGTCATAGGAGGTACATAAGGTATATTAGAATCTACAACATGCTATTGATTTCTCTCCATGTTCACAATCTTGTTAGACACAACCTGAAATGACTCATTAAAATATTGTTATAAATCATTAAATAAAGACATGTGTTGAAATAATTGACCAATTTTGTTAGATGTTGATTCAGAAATAGAAGCCATTATTGTTACCTTTTTTTTAACCTTTAACTTCCATTTTTATTAATCAAAATAAGTATTCTTACCAAAAGAAACTTAATTCCTCTCCAAGGAGAAAGCCAAAGTATAAGCAATAGGCAGGTCAACTAGATTCTTTTCCCTTGACAAGAAATTAAAATATGCTTTGAGTGCACTAGTATACATAACGAAAGAAAGGACCTCACTTGATATTAATGTTATATCAACTCTCTCATATGGATTCATGAACTTCTGATTGAATTCTATAGATTTCTCACTCTCCCATTTGCAAAGACTTGTCAATTCTGCTAATAAGAAATATGAATATTTCCTTTCTTCCTAAGATTCCTTTAATTTGACTACGAAATCATTCCAACTTGCAATAGAATTATTTAGTAACCCTATGAACCACCTCCTAGCATCTCCCTTCATACTCATTGTTATACTTGTATTTTCCACCATAGGTTTTGCAAACATATTACTAGATGTTATGAGGCTAGAATTACATAAATGAGTAAAATTCTCATAATTATTTCACAAGGAAATGATTATTTTATCACAATTTTACAATTGTGAAATAAAAATTATTTCATAATTGAAAAAAAAAAAATCATAGTGAGTTGGAAAAAACTCATAATTGAGCATGGAACTTGAGAAAAAATCTCATGATAGAGAAAAGGTTCATAATATGTTGGAAAAAACTCATAATTAAGCATGAAACTTGTGCATGATTGTTTAATTCACATGCCATCAAGTCTATCCATGACTCATAATTGCTTAGTTCACATGCTATCAAGATATCCATGACTTGTATCCACCTAGTTCACATTTCATGAAGCCTACATCCAATCTCTTCTAAAATCCTATAAGAAGAGGCCAAATCAAGGAGATGGGGAGAAACGTTTTGAGATTGATTATGTTGGCAAAATAGAGAGAGAATTTCAAGAAGCTAAGGAGGAGCATCAGGAACCTGGAACTAGGAGGAATGGATCTTTCATGAATCAAGATATGATGATTTGATTGATGTAATGTTATTTATTTATGAATATAGATCATTGGTTTCCCCCTTTCACATTGTTCATGTTCAATCATATATGTTACATCTGATCTCACATTGAATAGATCAGGATATATCTAGATTAGGTTTGAATTTACTAACACTTGTAGGAGTTGTAGGTTGGTATTTATTTATTTCTTGTGTGCAGGAAGCATATCGCAGGATATGGATCTAGGATCTCGAGATTTGCATCAGTCAGACACATGAGGACAACCTTCGATCAAAAGGGATGTCATCCTTTCCCTTAGTGTAAAAGGAAACAAATTTAGTAGATCCAGGGAAAAATATATAGGAATCTAGCCCCTCTGTCTGTCTTGGATCAAGGTTATATACAAGGGAGATTTGTCTTATCCATAGGTCGGATTTATCTATATCAGAATTGGTGACTCCACTAGGGATATCCTTTATTTTTTTCTTTGGCTCTCTTAAAAAAATTTTCCTCTAAAAGAGGTTCGCGGCCTTAAAATATAATTTTGTAACTTTCTGTGTAAATTGAAGGAATTAACTACATATGTGTTTTCCTCTCGAAAATTGAGCCAATTTAAGAAAAAAAATCATCCAGATTGGTGTCTAAAAAGTAAAGTTATCGTTGATTTAAAATCAGTGATTTTGCATATTTTCCATGACAGTCATGTGGACTGTTTAGCTACTATCTTTTGACAGAGAATTCAGATTGCATCCAAACCAAATCCATTAGATAGAGGATTTGTGGAGATTTATTTTCATATATTATATCATATGTTTCTGGTAAATACATATTGCACTACATCCCCTTCAAATTTCCGCTCCCAAACTCTAGATATCCATTAGATGTTTTTTCAAGTTTTGGGTTTTGGATCCCGTAGAGACATTGGAGTGTGTTTTGGTGCATCACTACCAATATCTTATAGCCCTTGATTTTGTTTTGCTGGTTTTTGGTTTACAGGTCTATTTACTTGATTAGATTATGAAGCCTTTTGTATTCCAAAAGAAAAGCAAGAATTTACATGCATAAAAACTTTTAAGCATTGAAGACAAAGAGCATTTTTGTGTTTGGTTTTGAGATCTTGTTAATTTCAGATCTGAATTGTTTGCATGGTTGCTTGGTGTGTGAGATTGCTTTTGTAAAATATAGAAAGAAAAATACATATTTTCCTTCCCGTAGCTAGAATTCATTGAAGTGAACAAATTGTATTGGCATTATTTGCATTACTTGATTGGGTCAAGAGTCATAAACACCATTAAGGTTTCACTCATTTCTCTTTGACGTAAATAATAGCCATAAAAAAAAATTGTGTTATTTTTTTTTTTTAATAAACCAACATTAGATAGGCTTTGGGCCTTGGAATAGGATTGGAGAGTAAACTCTCCAAGGTTGGGAAAATGAAACTTAGGATTCATTAAAGAGTGATAAATCCATTCTTGTAACCATTATGTCAGGAGCCTCCTCTAACACAAGAGTTAAGCATGAGGTCGCATTGGGGCAATTAGGGAGATTACCCCTCTCTGCTTGTTTTGGTGTTTAAGGTATCTCTTTGATTGTTATGTATACGGGGGTTTCGTTGGTGCCACACCTCTGGGTGATATAACACCTTCAGAGCTTCAAGATTAGTTACCCTACCCTTACATGTGGTCGAACCTACAACTGTTCACCTAGTCATTGATTGTAAGCCAATAGCCTTAGTGACCTTTCCTAGGTAGCCAACATAGGTGACTGCATGTGGGATGTTCTTGTAGCACCTAGGGAAGACATTCATTCATGGTCTCAGTTCCCCTTGAGGGTGCCCACCTTAATAAAGGGTGATTGCACCGGTCAGGGTTGTTTTTCTTTGATCATTGTAATTGCTCCTCATACCTTCGCTAGCCAATCTTGTGGGGACTTCATCTCCACCAGAGGTTTGCTTTTCAGAAGGCCCTATGCACCATTGGTTTTCTTGTTGTTATCCTAGATTTTATAGGGGTGTAATCTTTGATTCTGAGTCTAGATCAGTGTTAGGTTGAATTGTGTTTGATTTACACTTATCTTTTTCATTGTGGATGAATTACCACACTGGTACCATCCATTTTGAGGACTAGAACCCATCACAAAGGTGCAACCGCCTCTAAAGTGATGTGAGATAGATGACAAAGAATTCGAAGGGTTTCAACTTTGGTTTGATAAGACTGGTTTTGTCGAAGTAGAAGTGGTAAATGAACGTCCTCCACCAAATTTTAATCCTCCTTTGACTGAGCCATATGCACCTCTACTTGTCCAGGTAAGGGGAATTTTTAGTGAGCCTTTTTCTTTGTTTAGTCATCCTCTGTTATCGGGCTAATTGTTAAGTGAGGACACAAATCAATCCCCCTAGCTTCACTACAAAACTAGAACAAAATAAGATAGTACACTACTCTTTCCTTAGATTTCAATTATAAAATGAGAAATATATCTAGAACATACCTTTTAAATATTGAAGATCTGACTTCGCCAATGCAATCCAAGCTCCGTCATGAGGTTTATGAGAAATATTTGCAAATAAACACAAGCCAACGAATACAAGAATAACAGAGTCTATTTGATATAAAACTATGTACGTGATCAAGGAATCATACAATATGGACGAATAACATTCATATAGGGAAAAAAAGTATATCTATATTAAAGAATATGGAAGAAAGATACAACCAGATGCCTTGATGTCGTCAAGTTCCTTCCAACAGTTCCTTGCTTCCCACACACTTCTGCTCCAAGGATTCTGAGATCAACAATCTATCTTGACAAAGCAAAGTTCAAAGACAACATACAAGCTACAAAAACTCCAAGCTACAAAATTCAATAACAAGCCAATCTAGCTTAATCCCAAGCCAAGCTAACTTTCTCCATGAGATCTCCTCTCCTTTTATAAAATGAAGAGGAGAATATGAGGAGGTTAGGATGATCCCACTAAATCATGAAAGCGAGTAAGATCCAAACCATTCAGAGGCCACCTCACCATAGAAGCTTCTCCTTCTAGAAGCATCGAGAAGATGCATGTTTTTTCCACGTACAAAGGTCTTCGCACCCTAACTATAGTGCAACCTGTGGAAAATTCACAGTCTAGCTATGGTGTAGCCTACAGAAATCAGGCATTTTCACACCCTGTGTATAGAGCAGCCTGTGGAAAATCCTCTTTAATAGGGTTTTTACAAAGGAAAATACAACCTCTTCTCTCAGGAAAATTTCTTCTCCCTTCTTTCTTCAAGAATTCAGGCCATTGACCCCTCTGAAGGCAACAGATAGGTTTACATCATTAACAGTCATAAGGGTGACGAAAATAATGTGTAACAGAGAGACCCCCAAAGTATGAAGTTAGAACATAGTGATAGTTGAAATACTTTGTCGAGTGTGTGTAGGGAACAAAGAATATGTCGGTCAGAAACCTGCCAACAAACAAGGAAATATAGTACAATAATATATCATCACTGAGGTAGGCATTCCCATACTCAGAATACAAATGACTCAAATCATAAATGTTGACATGCAAAGATTCATGTCAAGTAAGACAAGTCATGGCCACCAAACATACATCATGGATCCATGCCATTATGACTCAAATCTGAACATAGACACCAAAAATATACTGTGGATCTATGTGTTAAAGACTCAAATTTGAACATAGCCACGAGACATACAATGTGGATCTATGCAACAGTACAAACTGAATGTACTCCAACGCAACCTAAATCTATCATAAAATATTCAGGGTCTTCATCTCCACCACTCTATAGTATGAATCTAACCATGTGATTACAGGTGTTGAAGTCGAACATGGTAGAAACCACTTGATTACCGATCATTAGTGTACACCATTAACAAGTGTGAGGGAAATCACCATTAATGTCAATGACTCCCAAGGTACTCTAGTACAATCCAATGAATATGAATTAATGAGTTGAAGTCGAACATTCCGTGGAATCTCCCGATCAGATGTCAATAATGAAAACCCATTGTCGAAAGCGAGGAAACTTGACATTGAGGCATGCAAGTTCGAAGGTACCAATTAGTTTCTAAGTCTAATTCCTAGATAATGAGTTAAAGTCGACAGGAAAAGACTTGTCACAGGAAGGCCTTAATGTATCCTCCATCAATGACACGAAACGGGTAAAAAGATTTGAAGTAGATCAGAGTAACAAGTGATTTAGGACTGACTCAAGGATGGTCGACGTAATAAAAGGATTAAAGACTGTATAAATGGCCGACGCAATATAAGGGTTTTCGAGTTGAAATTCTCTTTGAACATATTGACGACACAACAACTGTCTTGGAAACACTGACTCAACAATAGGGATCACAGACTAATTTGTAATCTTATAAAGGAGTATGATCAAGAGACAAGTGGATTTACCAACCTAGACACAAAGCGAGTGAAAGGGCATCATGTTCAAAAGTGACTCTTCCATAGAATATAGGTTTAGATACATTTCTTTCCCAATTTTTCCCCCACCATTTTTGACGAGTACCTCTTTATTTTTACACAAGCTTGAGGAGGATAACATATGCTTGAAATGTAAGCTCATCCTTCGGATGAGTCCCTCGGAGTATGTTTAACGAACCCTAAGAAGAAGTGGTTTGGTCCCATATGGGTCTAACGATGTTTGTTTAACGAGTCCAAAGAGAGAAAAATCGGGGGTTTGCATGTTTAGAGAGTCTAAAAAACACTTAAAGAGGACTCCATGAGTTCCTTTTTCGTAAATTAGTCTGATGAGACCGAAAAAGAGATAAACTATCGCTCAACAGACGTCTTTCTAATACTTTAACGAGCGTGAAAAGAACAAGATCGCTCGATAATATTTTCATGTTTAGAGAGTCTAAAAAGAGCTTAAAGGGAACTCCAGGGGGTTCCTTTTTCGTATAACCTTTACGAGTCCTAACAAGTGATAAAAGTATACTCAGTTACATTCTCATTGATTTACGAGCATGAGAAAGAACAAATACTAAGCTCGGTAACTTATTCTCATGTATTTACGAGCATGAGAAAGAACAAAGACTAAGCTCGAGATTGTTTTCATTTTTACGCAAGCTTTAAAACAAAACAAAACTATGCTTGGGATAGATTTTATTTTTTCACAATCTTAAAACTAAACTAAACTATGCTTGGACCTTGTTTCATTTTTACACAAGCTTGGACCAGAGGAAACTATGCTTGTGGTAGATGGTTTCATTTTTACACAAGCTTGAACCATAGAAAACTATGTTTGAGGTATGTGGTTTCATTTTTACACAAGCTTGAACCATAGAAAACTATGCTTGGACTTCCCAACGCATAACACGAGGATGGTTGGTACTTAGCCCCCAGCTTAAGAAACTAGCAGCTTAACTTCAGCATGAAGTCCAAAGGATGAAATCATTGCCCCCCAAGCTTCGATTCGTCCAACGGTATAGGAGGATGAAAAGAAGCTTCAAATATTAGACGAAGGACTTGACTCAAACAAAGAGGGGTAAGTTGTTTCATTTTTTAACAAGCTTGACACAGGAGAGGAACTATGCTCGAGACTCTAGGTATAATCCCTAGACCTGTATTTCATTTTTTAATGATCTTGACATAGAAACAAGAACTTTGCTCATAACCTATGTTTCAATTTTTAACGAGGTTGCCACAGAGACACAAAAAAACTATCCTCATGACCTCTATTTCATTTTTTAATGAGCTTGAAATCAAAAAACCATGCTCAACTCTCTTCTTGATCACGGCTTCCAAGAGGATAGTGCTCTAGAAGGACACCATGTCAAGGGACAAAACTCAGTTATGGCCTCCAAGAGATATTCACTTGACGGAAGAAACACACTCTAGAAGGAACACATGTCGAGGGGTATGACAGGGGTAAAGAGGTCAGGCTCCAAGAGCCCTACCGAAGAGAGCACCATGTCAACTACCGGATTCAATTCATTGTTGTCAGCAATGGAAGGCATGGGAGACAACGCCACATAATTGACCTATGGTAGGGGTGATACCATATACATATAAGAACGATATAGGGAGTTCATTGAGTGGATGGTCAAGTCAGGGACAACAAACAAAAGTTGATCAATGGTCAGAATTATTACATCGTGCGGGAAATATATCACACAAAAAAGAGTGAACACGATAGCTTTCATGGCATAGACATAATCTCACCCAAGGAGTAAAGAAAAATCCAAGGGATCTTGGACTACCATGACATCAATAAAGACAGTTTTCCCTCCCAAAGTTACAGGAAACTGAGGAAGGGTCCCTAAAGGTTGACTGATTCTTAGGTTGAAAGCTAACATATTCTACGTAACTGGCGCAAGTTGAGGACAACCCAAAGCTTGCCAAGCAAGAGAGAAAAAAATATTAATGGACACACCTTCATCTATCAGCGTCTGAGGAACGTCCCGACCACAAACATGTACTGTAATCTGGAAAGGAATGTGAGAGGGAAGACGAGGTCTAGTTAGCACACCCCAATTAAAAAGGATGATCTCGTTACTTGGAGGGGGTTCCGCGGGAGAAGAAGGGAGACCCCCGAGCATGGTAGAGTCTGTATCAATGAGAAAAACATGAGCAATATCGGGTTTATTCTCTAGCAGGAGAGTAGGATCGACTGATGGCGAGATTAGATCGACCACTTAGGCTGCATTCCCCAAAGGGAGAATGGGGTCGACAGGTGGAAACAAATCGACTGCTTAGATTACACTCTCTAACGGGAGAGAGGGATCAAGCGAATATGGGATCAGATGAACCATGTGGGTTTCACTCTCTAACAGGAGAGTAGGATCAATCGATGATGGGATCGGATCGACCACTTGGGTTTCACTCTCTAATGGGAGAGTAGGATCGACCGATGATGGGATCGGATCAACCATGTTGTCAACTGGTTCAACTAAGGATGTGACCATATTGACTACGTGATCAACTGGATGGATCGACAAAGGGACCGGATTGATCATTCCATCAACTAGAGGTGGGTCAAGAGTAAGCTTGCGATAAGCAGCTGGAAGTTGAGGTTCAAAAACCATCAGGTTTTCCAGTAATTTATAGGCTTCGTCCATACGAGGGAAAAGGTGAGTGATATAAATCCATTTTCATAACATACACGAGAACTTGACTCTACTTTTCTTCTTCCCAGCGGTATTTTGACTAGTTGATGGGAGGTCATCAACATGTTGTTCAGAGGTTGACGACATGGGTTGGCAAGGGTGTGTAGACCATGCTTCTACAACCTTGGATAGACTAGGGAAATCCTTAAGAATATGGCTACCCTTATAAAGCCTGCAAGGGTACTTGGGATTACGGGTTGTTTGGGTGATCTTGACATCATCGACACTCCTAGCACGATTATCAATAACTGGTTTTTTTCCAACATGTTTGGCAGTGGTTGAAAGTGTGGATCCTTGCTTATTTTTCTTCTTCTTATTCTTCCTTTTCTTCTTCTTCTTATCCACCAGGTTACTAGCTTCAGAGCTTTCACTCAGTGAAGAAGATGAAATGGAAGAAGACCTTGCAAGTGAAGAAGGCGAAGAAGATCTTACTGGTGAAGACGGTGAATGATCAACATGAGGTTGATGTTCTTGGGGGTAAGTTCTTACAAATGAATCACTAACTACATTCAGGACTACCTGAGTGGAAAACAACCATACCGGTAATCCAATCGTGAGACCTGGAAGGCTCAAAGTAGCGATTTGAGGAGGACCAATGTTTTCGTAAGAAGGAAAAACAACAGGTTCCCCTAGAGCAAAGGTTCCTTTATTAGTCATTATTGGAATTGATGCCATTAAATACAAATCCAACCCAGAGTTTGCTAGGTAAAACAAACAACACACGCTAAAAATCGAGTAAGCAAGCAAGCAAACAAAATCTTCTCACAATGAGCACACTAGTTGGTGATGAAATCCAACGTCACTGGAAAAAAGTAAGAAAGGATTTGAGATAGAGCGGGTAGAAAAGTTACATTGACTACCTGCTTAATGGACTTACACCCTAGTGCAATCTCCCACACATAATCATGGGTATACCCTCCAAGGAGCCCGAGTGAATTTGGCCAACGTCGATTCCAGGTACCGTGAAGACTTGCCCCTCTACAATCACCTCGTGTAAATAACCTAAAGAGATAGGCCACTAAGGTTACCAACTACTACAGTGATGCCTAGGGAAATAGTCGATAGTCCGATCTACGCGCAAAGGCAGGGTATCTAGCCCAAAATCAACTCGAAAGGCTTCCACTCATCATTGTGGGTATACCTTTCAAGCGACCCCCATAATACACGCAATCTCTATAACAAGACCAACAAAGCAGGGTGAGTAACTCTGCCAATCTCAATGCGACCTCATGTTTGACCCTTGTGTAAGAAGGGCTTCCTAGGACAAAATGTAGCAAGTGGATTTCACCGCTCCCTAATGCAAGATTCTATGTTTGTTTGTAGCTTTGGAAAGTTATATTTCACACCTATTCCAAATCCCTATAACTAATCTAATGTAGGTTTGCTACCAGAAAATATAAAAATGTCTAATCAATTTTTATAATCACTTTATTTTATGGTTGTTGTTACTCAAGAGGAAAATGGCGTGGACAATATCATGTTTTGACCAACTCAAAAATTATGCAAAGAGATGAAGATGCAATATTTTCATTTTGATGAAAGCTATGCTATGAAAAGGAGAAAATATTTATCATTCCCAAATATACATTGTCTCAAAATTTTACTAAACTCATCAATATCAAGATTTTCAAGAAATGAGACAAATAGATTGTACACCAATACACAATTCTTGAAGTAAAATTTCATAATTCAAGACCAAAAAATGCCAAAAATCATGTAATTTCACTACTTCAAATGCAAAAATTCCCCTAGTCTAATATAAAGCAAGAAATAAGATTTTTTTGTTTTAAAGATAGCTAAAAGCAATAGCAAATATATATAAAACAAAGCAACCCAAACTAAGTTTCTCTTTTAACATGATTTATTCAGAAAAAGAAATGTTCTTTCACTAAACAATTCTAAAGAAAAACAATGCTTTGTAACAGAAAGACACTCAAAGGAAGAGATCAAATCTTTCAAAAACAAACAAACAAAAAATAAGGTAAATATGGCTGAAAGAAGATTCAAATTTTTTCAAGCAGACTGTAAGACTGACACAAATCACCCCAGAACCATATCACAGATCTGGGCAGGGAAAACCACCAAAAAACAATTTTTTTCACAATTTCCACAGGCTGGAAGACTGACACATCGTGTAAATCCTTGATCTCCGCATGCCAAAAATGGGTAGGGTGTAGAGTTTCCACACTGGTATAAATAGGTAGGGTGCAGAGTTTCCGAACTGGTATAAACAGGTAGGGTGCAGAAATCCTAAGTCATCGCATTGTCCCTCAAAGCAGGGTGCGGAAATCAAACAAAAAAATAAAAAAATAAAAAAATTAATAAGGTTTTCCAGTGAAGTTAAACAGTCAAAGAGTTCACCTGGATCTCCCAGTGACTCAGGAAACAAAACTTAGGCAATCAAAGCAAGAAAGAAAGACAAACTAGGAAAACAATCTGTTCCCCAGTATGGTCGCCAATTTTGTTATTGGGCTAGTTGTTAAGTGTGGACACAAATCAATCCCCTTAGCTTCACTACGAAACTATAACAAAACAAGACAGTACACTATTTGTTCCTTAGATTTCAATTATCAAATGAGAAATGGATCTAGAAAATACCTTTTAAATATTGAAGATCCGACTTTGCCAATGCAATCCAAGCTCCGTCACGAGGTTTATGAGAAATATATGCAAATAAACACAAGCCAATGAATACAAGAATAATAGAGTCTATTTGATATAAAACTATGTACGTGATCAAGGAATCATACAATATGGAAGAATAACATTCATATAGGAAACAAAAGTATAATTGTATTAGAGAATATGGAAGAAATATACAACCAGATGCCTTGATGTCGTCAAGTTCCTTCCAACATTTCCTTGCTTCCCACACACTTCTGCTCTAAGGATTCTGAGATCAATAATCTATCTTGACAAAGAAAAGCTCAAAGCCAACATACAAGCTCCAAAAACTCCAAGCTACAAAATTCAATACAAGCCAATCTAGCTTAATCCCAAGCCAAGCTAACTTTCTCCATGAGATCTCCTCTCCTTTTATAAGCTGAAGAGGATAAGGTGAGGAGGTTAGGATGAACCCACTAAATCATGAAAGAGAGTAAGATCCAAACCGTTCGGAGGCCACCTCACCATAGAATCTTCTCCTTCTAGAAGCATCAAGAAGATGCTTGTTTTTTCCACGTATGAAGGCCACCGCACCCTAGCTATAGTGCATCTTGCGAAAACTCCGTAGTCTAGCTATGGTGAAGCCTACGGAAATTGGGCATTTCCGCACCCTGTGTATAGAGAAGCCTATGGAAATCTTCTTTAATAGGGTTTTTACAAAGGAAAATACAACTTCTTCTCTTGGGAAAAGTTCTTCTCCCTTCTTTCTTCAGGAATTCAGGCCATTGACCCCTCTGAAGGAAACAGATAGGTTTACATCATTAACGGTCATAAGGGTGAGGAAAATAATGTGTAACATCCTCCCACCATGTTAGGACCAAGTGTTTCGTCCAGTGTGGTTGAGCCATCAAGCCCATCCTCAAGTGGGATTGGGGGAAATCCCCTCTAGGGTGTCCCCGTGATGTCCATGTTACTATCTCTTCACACCATTGGACCTACACCATCCATGCCTTTTTCTACTGGTCCCTTTATCTAGGGGATGTCGGTTGCATCATCCTTTCGATATGTTAGTATACCTAGTGTTCCTACGCCCATCCTATCCATTTTAATGCCCACTTATGGATCCTTTTCTGGATGGCGGTTGAGCCTTGGTTTCATCACGGGAGGTGGAAATACTTCCACTTCCACCAATCCTATGAGCATCTCAGCATCATCAAGTATGGGTGTACCTTTTGGGTGGAATATTTCTAGTGGTCTTGGGGATGTCCCTGGTTAGGCTGGGGGTAATAGTAGTTCAGGAGGTTTTGACTTTCCTTGGGTTAGCACACCCTTCCATGGGGGAACATCCCTTAGGGTCAGTTTTTCACAATGGGGAGGTTTTCCCTTTGTTAATACATCTGATCCCAGGGGTTTCTTCCCTTGGACTAATTTTGGGAATGTTTTTCTTGTAGGGCATAGATTTGCCCCTGGGGGCATGTTTGGTTCTAAGATAAATCATGCTCTTGGAAGTGCCACCATTCCTGGGGGCACTCACTCTTCGGGAGATCCTCAACCCTCCAGTAGTAAAAATATAGGGGGACCACAAGGTTCATCTGGGACAACAAAGACTTCACCTCCCTCTTGGTATTCATTTGCACATATGCCATTTCCCTTCCTCACAACATTAGACTTTCCCAATTTGTCACAATTGTCAAATGACCCTATATCCCATAACCCTTCATGGTTGGAAATTCCTTCCGATATTCCATATGATATCCTGAAGTTTGACAGAAATATAGGAGAAGACCCCTCTACACACATTATGGCATATCACTTATGGTTCTCATCCAATTCCTTGATGAATGATAGTTTGAGGCTGCGTCTTTTCCAGTGATCCCTAACCGGAGCTGTCGCTAAATGGTACATTGAATTACAAGGTAGTTCCTTCAAAAGCTTCAATGACCTGAAAATGGAATTCTTAATGCATTTAAAATTTCCCATACGATACTAGATAGGAACAAATATCTTGACTTCACCATGTCAAGATAATGCCACTCACATTTCTGGTCATATACATGAGTGGAGAAGAAGATGTAAAATGATCAAGACACAAATCTTAGATAATATTTTGATGGAGTGGTTCACCAAATCCCTTCTTCCACCCATTTCTAGGGATGTAGCTATGGTCGGGGAGGCTACCGAGGAGAGAGCCATTATTGTTATGGAAATATTTTCTTGCGGACATGTGAACTTTCCCTTGGATTACGAACCCCTCTACTAAGATAGAAAATTACATTTGGACACTACCATTCCTATAGATTCATTTTATCCATTGAAAAAGAGAGAAGGAGGGGAAGTATGATGTACCTTATTTATGACGTTTGTCCAAGCTGCTCCAATCTATGAGCTCCAAACAATACTTGAAATGGACATCAAGAAACAAACGATTGTCTCATACTCTAATGGATTAGACAAAATCAATCAATCTATGAAGATTAAGACAAGCATAGAAAAGAACATGTAAACACATACTTGAAGGAAATAGGCCAAGTATATTAATGAGAAATTCAAAAGGAAACTTACAATCTTTAGATGATGTTGCAGCAGACTCTCCAATGATCCGTAGGATCTTTTAAATGACTATGGTTGAGTTTTAATTTTGCATGTGTTAATTAACCATTCGAGAAACTTAGTGAAAGAATGAGGAAATAAGAAAAATTATAACAGCCATATACACATATGCAGATCTAAAATGAATAATAGACAGCAAACCATAAACACGCAGATTGATAACGGAGTTCGGCACAACTTTTGCCTACGTCTCTTGGCCTTTTCTCTGTGGGGAAGGCTTCTTTATTTCTGTTCAAATGCTCAAAATTACATCGCTGCAATGCCAATTTGATACAATACTGATCTGGTCTTGTTCTCCCAGATCTCTAGAACCCTGCAAAGAAAACGACACACAAAATGGACGTCCGGAGCTCCCAGAAACGATCTGACAGCGTCTCCTCCTCAAAAGCTTCTCTGTATCAAACTGACTTTGGCTTGGCTTTTTTCCAGCATAACTCTGCTCTGATTGACTTCTCATGGTCTCAAACAGGATTGGTTTATATAGCCTTGAAGTTGGTTTCTCACCTCCAACTTCCTCCAAGAATCTGGCCTCCAAAAATGCCCAATATCCCCCCAAAATGGAGAGAATAAACTAAAAATACGCTGAATTAATGAAAAAAAACAACTATGGGCATAAAAACCCACTTTTTGCCAAAAATATGGGCGCAGCCCTTGATTCCTTGCGCGCACACCTTTTTCTCAGTCGTATGGGGGGCCATGTGGCCACGCGCTATGCGTTGGCCCCCCTCCATATGCCCCCGCTCCTAGTTTTGTGGCGCCCCAATAGGACCCGTGGCTAATGGTTATAACCGTGGTCGTTTTTTATAAACCCCCGCGCTATATGTATGTTGTAGCCCCGGGTCTCGTGGCGCATAAATAGAACCACGGGCCAAACAGTATAACCCCCTATGCGTTTATATGTGGAACGGTCCCGTGTCGCGCTCCTGGTTCCATGGTCTACGGTTACATGGTTTATGTCGAGGTAGTGTGCGCTGAGGGCTGGGGCTAAGCCCCGACCCTTTTTACCGCCGCACAAACCTTTAAACAAATTCATATACATTTTATGCCGCATCCATTACAAAAGCCACTTGTCGCCTGGGTGGTTAGCCCGTTCTGCTAGTCCGTTTTCCCCGGAGGGAGGTCACAGTTTCAATTCCCCGCCAAGCCAAAACCAAATTTTATATAACAAACCAACGAACCAATCTCGGGGTGCCATGTGGCAGCCCACGACTGGGCCACGTGGCACCTTTCCAACCAACTGGTGAATGCCATGCGTCAACTGATGATTCGCCCACATCGCCTGCCACGTCAACTGTCCGTACTGTGTTGTCACCTGCCGCGTCAGCCCTGCCACGTCACTTGATGACATCACTCGTGCCACGTGTCACCCTTTCAGTGGTGACACGTGTCACCTTCGGATACGTCCAACCGTACGCCAAATTGACCAAAACTACCTGACACATGTCGCTTTCTGGAGATGACACATGTCGCTATACGGACATGCCACATCAGCGTCCGTACAGACTGTACAGACTGCACAGTCATTAATTTTTTTGCCTGTTTGACTTTTCGGACAGAACACGATATCTTCTCCATACAGAGCCCATTTGACAAAGTAAATATACCACCGGAATCAGGAAGATGGGACAGACGCAATGGAATAGGTTTCATCGCATTCTGAGCACTTTCATTTTTGAGCATTTTTCAAGCCCTATCAGGCTTCTGGATCTGATTTCGGATCACACCTCCCCACA
>JASDQU010688030.1:9605-22091 GCA_032191745.1 Picea mariana
ACAAATGACAAATAATATAGTGAGTTTGATAGGGTTAGAGTTAGTAGAATATTTGAGATATTTGAAAGAAGGGTTTTATCAATTTATTTCACCACAAGAGTTACTTCTAGATTAGTGCCTTTACCATTCTAGGTCTATGGAGTCTCAAATGCATCCAAGCTTGAAGGTTGATATACTTGAAACCAAGAGGTAGAGTCTAAAACCTAAGGTGCAAGCACATTTGGGCCTTAGGATTTAGACTTTGAGGAGAAGGACGTGTAGGGTGCAACCACTTTTGGGCCCTAGATATCATTTCTCCCTTCTTGTAGCTTCAACTAGGTCAAAGATCAATTATCTAGGGTTACAATCCTAAAGTGATATCACTTTAGGGATTTAGGGTTCTAACCCTAGCAAGGATAATTCACAAATTTTGGACATAAAATTTTGTGAGAGGAAGAAGCACTTATTTTCCTCTCTTAGGGTTTCAACAAAAAAAGTCTTCTTGCAACAAAATAACAATTTCACCATTTACACCAACAACATATCAAAGAATTTCATAAAATTACTTACTTCATCCAAAAAACCAAGAGCATTTAACCCTAATTACAGAAATATCAATCCAAAATCAATGAAGCATCCACAAGAGATCCATTCCAATCATAGCACATGTGAGAGAGAGACCAATAAACATAAAGGGGCCAAAAATTTTAGAAGTACTCCTCCATAATGGTGAGTAAAATATGATGACAAAATGAATGTGAGCGTTAGACTTCATATATGGGCCTAGGATAGCCCTTTGTCCACATAACAATGTCAATGTTTAATTAAAAATGGGGTCGAACCCTCATTTAACCATTTACAAAAACTAATACATGCAAAAACATCATAATGAGACACATGTGTGAGACGTCAAGCCTCCTTAGGCAAGGAAAGGGGCCTCCAAAGGCCACCTAGAACTAATACAGAGTGGAGTGGGGGAAAATGATGTTTCTCCCCACTCAAAATCATGCCAAACATCATCAACACCCTAGGTATCCACCAAACACTAGTTGTGTCAAGCCCTAGAAGATGATTTCATCAGCAAAATAGGGCCAATGTCCAGGGTCCAGGTGTTGCATCTAGGAATGGGGGAGTTTCATCTAGTCTCTATAAGGTCTATGACTGTCTACTGCTACAACATCCCCGATCATGGTGAAAAATAAGCTTTGTGGTACTCTGTGTATCCTATGGGATTCCAACCCATCTATGTGCCATCATGATTGAATATTCTCAAACCAATCCCATTTGTCCATTATATAAGGTTCCAAGGATGTGAGAGCGGATTTCTGAGTGTGGTGAGTCATTGGATGACCCATTGGTCTCCATCACACGTGCCAAGATCCTGCAATAAAGACACAATGTCCTAGGTACAAGTCCCTCAAAGAACCATGTCAACACCATCCAAGACAAACAAAGTATAAGAGAAGTTTAGCCAAGGTTCATAAGAAACATTAGTCCTTAAATCATGCAAAGTAAGATGTAAGTTAATATATAATCCATTTAAAAAATTCACCTTAGTATCCCCTTCAAGCATCACACCAACCCAGGACCCCATGTGAGTTGACAAGTTTAAGTATGGGAGGGCCTTTATCCAACCCTATTAGGTGTGTCAACCTAGACATGAAATAAAATAACCCAGGTAGAGGGATAGGTCCCAAGAGAAGTAGGAAATAAAGAAACCCTTCAAGAGTAAGTGTTAGAGTGATATGGTTTTAGGGCATACTTCATGGATTATGGTGTCATTTTTTCCATTTCTATGAGCGTCTTTGTGGAGGCAGTGCTTTCTCTTATTTTACTGCTTTCTTAAGTGCCATTTTTTTTGAACCCATTTATCTTCCTTTTTATTTGTCCTTTTATCATATTTCCAATTCCCCTTTAAAAGGTTTCAAGCTATAGCATCATTTCCTAGGACTGGGGTGAGCACGAAAAGGGTAGATCTCAAGTTTGGACAAGTTTTTTGAAAGTCCTTTTCTATCATTCCTTTTTTTTTTTAGCATCATTTTCTTATCTTTTAGTAGAAGCTGCAATCAACCTCTAGGGATTTATACCCTCTTCTCATGAGAGAATTGACCATGAACCACTACTAGATTTTAGTACACTATGAGAGGCTCTAGGATGGAAAGTGTTAAGTATGGTGGGGAATGAAACATTACCCTTGTGAGCCCCCCCCAATAGTATCCCTTTTTCCTGAGCAGTGACAACATGAGACTAGGGCATAGAATCTAAAGACCAAGGTGAAACAAGGAAACTGAAACAATTTCCCAAGCCAATGATCTATTATCCAACTTCAACCAAATATCCTCATCCACATGCTCAATAAATTAAACACAACACTTTTCATGAAATAAGGACTAACATACCCGATGGTGATGATGGTTAACCATCTCCCATACCATGGGTTGATTGGATGTGATGGGCCTTGGTTGACTTGTAGCTATAAATGTGAATGAGGGAGGTTGTAGGGATGCCATATGTGGACATGATGATCATCATCATGGTCGATATCATGTTCTCCATTGTGGGCCATGATACATGATCTCCTATAGTCACCCATAGGCATGGGGGGTAACATCTAGCTCCATCATGGATACATGTGCTCACCATAGAGAAAATGAGAACCTCAATATCTCTGGTTGTCCAAGACCTACAATCTCGTGCCCACGTCAAACAAAAAAACCCTCTAGAAGTATCATCCAGTGGGTGTGACCCACTAGAGTTAGTGATAAATCCAAAACCATGCCAATTTTTTTTTTCACTAAGCTACAAAATGATAAATAAATGATATACAATGATTAAGTGCAATTTCCTAACATTTATTCATTATATACAAATAAGAATGCAATATATACAAGAAAATGCAAGGCTACACTAACATGAATGCATGATGCAATATATATATATATATATATATATACACACACACATGACCTTTGATTAGTTGTTACTTATGGATATAAAACACCATCATTACCTGCTTAAGATGATATGCGATTCATTACTATAAAAATCTATAACATATGACTAGAGTACTCATGATTCACTATCTAATAAGTGGTTTTAAGGTTTCTCCCAAGGCCTCTGTATGCCAATCCAGTGATCAGGTTGCGAAACCTCTGATCATACTCCTAAGGAATTTTTCCAAACATATGCTTTATATCCTTTAGCTCTGCACAACTCTGTTGTTCCTAATTCGACATCTTATACACACACACACACACACAAATGCAATGCATGATGCAAATTGCCTACCTACACTAATCTATGTTAGTTTTAAATGTTAGGTATAACCATATGACTAGTAAAACCATCGCAACATTGTATAAGAGTATCTACCCTTGTGCTTAATCATAAACCAAAATAAGGATAAGTCAAGAAAAAAAATATCATGAGTTGGAACATACACCATACCATAACTAATCATAAAATCCAACTCATGGAGGAGGGAGGGAGGTACAAAGTCATGCAAGGAGACATCACCACAACCCTACCCTATCCATCCCAAGACTAGGTTGAAAGAATTAGACAAAGGCAGATCCTCATCCTTAGCTAGAAAGACATCACTTGAAGATCGAGAAGGGATGAGAAGGAACCTAAATAACACTCTAAGGTTGCATAAGGGAGAAGAGAGTGCAAGATAAGAGATCAAACCAGGCCTAGAGAAAAAAATTCTCTCCCAACCCAAGGCTTGTTGGCCTTATGTGTGAAATTGAAAACTCTTGCAACAAACCATAGGCTAAAAATAACTCGTTCCTACATGCAAGTGACCATCATGAGGAAAAATACTAACCATATCTATAGAAGAATAACAAGGTGAAAAAGGAGAATACTGGAAACTCTTGTCACAAAAATATTTCTCTAGAAAAATCATGTCCTTACCATCATCACCGTTAGAGAACATCGGTGGTTGAAAATATTCTTCATATAATAAATCCAACTGCTCAAAAGAATATGTTTCAAACCCTCCAGGATATGACCAAAAATCATCATGAGAGTGCTTCAATAAGTAATCCTTGGGTGGTTGGAATAAATTTGTAATCATGTCATCTTCATGTTGCCAAGTTTATGAGTTAGTAGCAATCACATATGGTTGTTGTAAAGGAAAAAATTGAAAATGATCTTCAATGTCGTAAATGGGATCACCACCAGGATAAATCACATTCCATTTATGTCTCCCAACTTGTATAATCTCATCAATATTATTAATAACATCGTCACCTTTATTATAACATGAAGGATCAAATGCATCCAAGGGTTCCTCTAACACTTATTCACTTTATGAATCATGAAATAAAGAAACATCAAAAACTTGGAAAGTTGTACAACTTACCACATTCTCTTCTTCACGTGTAGGAGAAATGGAAGCTTGGATGACTTCATCAAATGGAGGAGAAAATACCACTGCTTTTTCTTCTTGAGGAGCCTCTTTGTGGATTAGGTCTTCAAGAAGGTGTGTTTCATCAAAGTGTTCTTTTTCGACATATTAACAAGGAAACTCATGTTATTCTTGGTAATCTTCCTCATGATTCACCTCTTCAGGCTCTCATTCTTTAATCAAATTTTCATTGTCTTTAATGGAATCATGAGGTGATTCTTTCTCCTCTTAAAGGGGTTGGTAATCCTCTTCATGAATATTCTTTTCAACTTCTCATTCATCAATGGATTCTTCACCTTCCTCAATAGAGTCAGAAAATAACCCTTCCCTTTGGAGGGCCACTGCAAAATCGTGGAGAATGTATTCATATATTTGTGTTCTTGGGGCCCATCTTTTGAAGAATTCCTCAATGAATATTGTAAGAGAATATATACTCTTTGGATTAAGAGTATTTTTAACCCAATCCTTTTTTCTTTCTTCCAGAGATAGAAAAAAAAATCTTATCAATACATCTTGATGTGTCAGATCTATGTTTGAATCATAATTCAAGAAATTCACAACATGAGTAATAGTCAAGGCCTGGTATCCATCAAAATTTGGATAATTATTCCCCCAAATTGGAGAAAAATGATTTGGGTATGCCGAAACATCTTCAATATCCAGAGAGGGAAACATTTTGTGAAGTGACCATGGTGCCATAAGAGAATATGCAATATCAAAAAGTTGAGAGTAGGATGACAACTTGGAATATGTTAGTGGAGTCACCAAATGATCACCCTTAGATCATCAAAGTAATGTGAGGGAACTACCCTCAATGGAGTCACCAGGTAAAATTGTAAGATAAGGGATTTAGGATATTGTGAGGAGAATGACTCAATCCTCCCCGAAAACGACACCAAAATGTTATTGCAGAATTTGTACTTATGCAAATCCCACCACAAGATCCCCAAATCTTATGTAACTATGGAAGAAAATACCATTGTCACCTTAGTTGGATCTTCCCTTGTTTTAGTGATGGAGGAGGTCCACCACAAGGGAGGCTTCCCTAGTGATCTCAAGGGATCAAATAGAAAGTTTAGTATCCGAGCCTACCTCCCCCTATCTTGATCACCTATAGGTTTGTCTAGGTCTAGGAAAGAGAGGTTGTGATGTAGTTTGTTGTACCTTCCTGGAACAAGAACACTTTACAAAATATATATAACAACTTCCAAGCCAAAGTGTGCAATAATGACCTCTTTTAGACACTAGACAAATTAAGTAGCTATGGTTGTTGCAAATTGTAGTGATTAAACAATCTTATAACAACAATGAATAATTTGCAATAGAAACAATAATTAATTATTATAAATGTAACAATTATCATGAAAAGTAAGCATTCATCAAGCACAAAGTTATCCAATTGCTAGAGGAAATTTATGAACAAGTAAGGCCATATTTAGATGAGTGTATGCATCAAATTGATGTAGTTTTAAATGGTTGCAGCAAAATTTTATAATAATAACAAATAATATAGTGAGTTTGATAGGGTTAGAGTTAGTAGAATATTTGAGAGATTTGAAAGAGGAGTTTTATCAATTTGTTTCACCATAAGAGTTACTTATAGATTAGTTCCTTTACCATTCTACGATTATGGAGTCTCAAATGCATCCAATATTGAAGGTTGATCTACTTGAAACCAAGAGGTAGAGTCTAAACCCTAAGGTGCAATCACATTTGGGCCTTAAGGCTTTATACTTTGAGAAGAAAGACGTCTAGGGTGCAAACACTTGTGGGCCCTAGATATCATTTCTCCCTTATTGTAGCTTCAACTAGGTCAAAGATCAATTGTCTAGGGATAAAATCCTAAAGTGATAGAACTTTAGGGATTTAGGGTTCTAACCCTAGCAAGGATAATTTAAAATTTTTGGACAAGTAAAACTTTGTGAGGGGAAGAAGTACTTATGTTCCTCTCTAAGGGTTTCAACAAAACAAGACTTCTTGCAACAAAATAACAATTTCACCATTTACACCAACAACATATCAAAGAATTGCAAAAAATTACTTACTTCATCCAAGAAACCAAGAGCATTTAGCCCTAATTGCAGAAATATCAATCCAAAATAAACAAACCATCCACAAGAGTTCCATTCCAGGCATAGCATAGGAGAGAGAGAGACCAATAACCCCAAAGGGGAAAAAATTTCAAAAGTACTCCTCCACAATGGCGAGGAAAAGATGATGATAACATGAAAGTGAATGCTAGCCTTTATATATGAGCCTAGGCTAGTGATTTGTCCACATAACAATGCCAATGTTTAATTAGAAGTGGGTCTAACCCCTCATTTAACCATTTACAAAATGTAATAAATGAAAAAAACATCATAATGAGCCACACATGTGAGACGTCAAGCCTCCTTAGGAAAGGAGGCGGCCTCCAAAGGCCATGTGGAATTAATTCGAAGTGGAGTGGGGGAAAATGATATCTCTCCCCACTCAAAATCGTTCCAACCATCACCAGTACCTAGGGTATCCTCCAAACCCTAACTACGTCAAGCCCTAGAAGATGACATCATAAAAAAATAAGGCCAATGTTTAGGATCCATGTCCTACGTCCAGGCCTGGGGTAGTTGAATCTTATCTCTGCAAGGTATCTCATTGTATGCTACTGCAACATCCCTGATCCTGGTGAAAATTAAATGTTGGAGCACTCTATGCAACGCATAGGCTTCGAGCCCATCTATGTTCCATATTAGCTGAATTTACTCAAACCAAGCCCATATGTCCATCATCTAAGATTCCAAGGATGTGAGATATGATATCTAAGGGTGGTGATTCATTGGATGACCTACTTCTCTCCATCACACGTGCCAAGGTCCTGCAATAAAAGCACAACATCCTAGGTACAATCCCATGATTTCCCTCAAAGAACCATGTCAAGGCCATCCATGACAAAACAAAGTATAAGAGAAAGTTATCCAGTGTTCATAAGAAACATTAGTCCTTAAAGCATGTAAAGTAAGATATAACTTAAGATATACACCATGTAAACATTCACCTTAGTATCCCCTTCAAGCATCACACCATCCTAGGACCCCATGTGAGTTGAAAAGTTTGAGTGTTGGAGGGCCTTCATCCAACCCTATTAGGCATGACAACCTAGAGAGGAAATAAAATAACCTAGGTAGAGGGATAGGTCCCAAGGGAAGCAAGAAATAAAGAAACCCTTCAAGATTAAGTGTGAAAGTGATATGGTTTTGGGGCTTACTTCATGGATTATGCTGTCATTTAATCCATTTCTATGAGTGCCTTTGTGGAGGGTTCACTTTCCCTTGAGTTACTGCTTTCTTAAGTGCCATTTTTTCCGAACCCTTTTATCATATTTTCAAGTCCCTTTTATAAGGTTTCAATCTATAGAATCATTTCCTAGGACTGGGGTAAGCACGAAAAGGGTAGAGCTCAAGTTTGGACTATTTTTTTGAGGGTCCTTTGCTATCATTCATTTCTTTCTTTAGAATCATTTATATATATTTTTAGTAGCAGTTGCAATCAACCTTTGGGTCTTCAACCCCTCTTCTCATGAGAGAATGGACCATGACCCATTGCCAAAGTTTAGTATACTATGAGAGGCTCTAGGATGGAAAGTGTTAAGTATGGCGGGGAACAAAATATTACCCTTGTGAGTCCCCCCCAGTAGTATCCCTTTTGCATGGGTGATGACAACACATGACTAGGGCATAGAAACTGACCACCAAGGTGAAACAAGGCAACCGACAAAATTTCCCAAGCTAATGATTTTTTATCCAACTTTAACCAAAGATCATCATCCACATGCTCGAAAAATTAAGCACAACAATTTGCAAGAAAGAAGGACTACCATAACTCATGGTGATGATGGCCTACCATCTCCCATACCCTAGGTTGCTTGGATGTGATGGGCCTTGGTTGAATTGTAGCTATAAAGATGAATGAGGAGGGTTGTTTGGCTGCCATCTATAGACATGTTGATCATAATCATGGTCAAGATCATGTTCTCCATTGTGGGCCACGAGACATGATCTCCTCTAGTTACTCCTAGGCATGGGGGGGGGGCAACATAGCCTTTGTACCCCATTTGGAGATGGTGTCACCCTCACTGAGCTTTCTACACTCACATGTGTGGATTTTAGGAGGATGTTTTCATGTTTTAGCATTGTGCCATTATCTTAGAGGCATTTTTTGGGTCTGTCTAGAGCTATCCACCTAGTATCATTTATTTTATATCATTTAGGGGAATTTTAGGGGGGTGATGTGCTTGGTTTCCTCATATACGTAGAGGAAGTTCTCCCTCATTTGTAAATCATAATAACTTGTGAATATTACTATTACTTCTCTCTTCTATTTTTTACCTTCTTCTATGGATGACTTATGTGCCTTCTTGGAGAGATGATCTTTGGATGCTTTTCAATTTTGATGGATAATTTTCATGGTTAGAGTTTCATAAACGAGGTTTGATTTACCTAGTAAGTATTCTTTATAAATATTTATTTGTTTATTTATTGGATGTATTAAGTGTAAATGTTTTTATCAAAGTGGTGATAGTGCATGTTACCTTGTATTTCTCTTAAATAAATTTTATCTTGAAACTCTATGAAGGTTTGTAGTGGACTACCTTCCCTTGATATCATTTGTTTAAATATTATTAAATGACATAGGGAATTTTTCTGGGGTTTGTAGTAGACCACCCTAGTTATTTTCCTATGGGTAGTTCTCTAGGGTTTGTAGTGGACTACCCCATGGTTTTATCCAAGATCCATCTCGATCTTCAACTACTAAATTTTTCTAGAAGATAGAAGATGAATCCTTAGGGTTTGTAGTGGACTACCCTAATTTATTCTCTAAAGGATAGATACCTAGGGTTTGCAGTGGACTAATCTAGGGTTTTATCGTTTGGTTCTTATTTCACCTTTATCTCTAAGAAAGTTCATAGTTTTGACTCCATAGGCCGAAGAGGATTGAATGACACTAGTCTTTGTCCATTGTAGTAAGTTTTAAACCCTAAATTAACCTACTTATTTACTATTCTAGGGTTAGATTAGAGTTTGCATCAATTCTTATCCAATTTTCAGCCATAAATGTGTTTGACACCGAGGAGAATTAAATTATTCTCCTTGGAAATTTGAAGTCTATGCTTCAACCATTCATTGTTGAGCATGCATCAAAGCCTAACCTAGTGTGCTTGTAAGGTGAAACAAGAATTGTTGTAAAGGCATTGAACATTCACCTTGGTGATTCCACTCATAGGATTTTGTAAAAAGGTGACATCCTATTTTAAGATTTTGTATAAAGTTGCATATTCTCAAATGAAATAATTATTGCATGATGGGAACTTCATGAAATTTTTCATTCTCTTAATATTAAGAATGTTCCCGGATACCCAAATCACTTTTCTCCATATTGGTGGGATGATTGTCCAAAATTTGATGGTGCATTGTCCTTGAATATTACTCATGTTATTAAATTATTGAAATATACCTCAAAAATAAATTTGATACACGAAGATGTGATAATAAGATTATTTTTACTGTATTTGGAAGAAAAACAAAAGGACATGGTCAAGCATTCTTGCAGTCCAAAGAGTACACATTCTATTGTTTATTTCATTGAGAAATTTCTTAAGCATTGGACCCCAATATTTTAGGGGTATGAAGACACTCTTCATGATATTGCAACACCAATTCGAGAAGAAGGATTCTCTTTAAAACCTATTGAATATGATGAATACCTCATTGAAGAACAAGAACCTGAAGAAGGTATTCATGAATAAAGTTACCAAACCTTTGAAGAAGAAGACGACTTGGACGAAGCACATCATGTTGAATATCAAGGCCATGATGATGACTTGATAAAATAAAGCATCATTCTTCTTGAAGACAAGGGTATGGTAAGTTGTTCTCCTTTCCAAGTCTTTGATTCCTATGATGCATTCTTTGATGATTTGGAAAATGGGGAGTTTTTAGAGAAACCCTTGGATTTGGTAAAATTTTCATTTGATGGAGAACATGATGACCATGAGATTGCAAATGTTGATTATTTTCTACATATTGTAAGGCATAAATGAGATATACATTGTTTTAATTTTGACGAGAATCCCATTTATGATATTGTTGATGACCTTAGAGTCAAGAATGTAGAATTGTTTCCTCTTAAGCAGTCATATACGTACATTAATGATTTGATTTTTGGAAACAAGAAACATGTTCACATATTTGTTTCAACCACCTAGGAATGATTCATTACACCATTCTCATGGAAAATTATATCCATATCCTAGGAGGTATGATACATATTCATTTGAGTTATTTTGTGAAGAAAATTTTCAGCCACCCTTATGCTCAGACTTCGGTGAACATTCATGTGAGCACTCTTATGGGGTTGTGATTTTCCTAGGGTTGTAGGTTTGATTAGTTTGGAAAATAAATCATTATTGCACCACTCGTCTCACTTGATTTACCAACTTAGATGTCCATTTTTAAGTCAAAATGACTACCAATCATGGGAGGGAAGAACCTTTGTTTTTGTGTTTGATTTGATCCAGAGAGAAAACCTATAACCAGATCATCCTTGTATTTTGCATTGTCCCATAGATCATAAGAATTATAAATAGGAGGGTTTTCAAAATGCACAATAAGGATATTTGTTTTCTCTATTCCAACTACAAGTTGATGATTCCATTGTTTGCGACATTAAGGATGAAAAAACATACTTCTTTGTTTTCATAAAATTGTTAAAATTCTCAAGCCTTAGTCCCAAGGACACAAGAGAGACCATGATTATTGTTTTCATCTGGGGTTGATTGATATTTAAGTCATCAAGATTATAATATTGTAGTAATTTTTCCAATTGAGTTGTAAAATTGGTAAAATCCTATTTTGTATCCTTTTGTAGATACCCATTGTTTAGGTCACTATTTTCTTCAATCTTGGAATTGAGGGTATAGGTGAGAATGTCACCTTGTTTACTTCTACAACATGAATACCCATATTCCTCAACACAATGACAAATAAATTTGTCTTCAAGATGATTATCGAGGGAAAAGGGGAATGATATCTCCTAAAGTAGATCGACCATAAAATCAACCCGATCCTTACCTTCATCATAGTCATTACCAACCTAGGACATATGAGGGCCATAACAATTTAGTATGAGATCTCTATCACGTTTTTTTTTTGTATTCAATAGGAAAATATGAGCTGCTAGATATGTCATTATGAATGTCACACACTATAATGATTAAAACATGCTTCTTCGACCTCATGAGACAGTTAAAATTTCATACTAGAAAGATGATCATTTGTGTTTAGGACTTCATCATATCTACCATATGGCTATTCTTCAGGGGAAACAATAATATCTTCATATGTCAAGTATTGTAGGCGGAGTATTACAATTGTGAATGGATGCTCATTATAATACACAAGTTCTTCATTTTCTAGACTAAGAATGGCTTGAATTTGTTTTCTAAATCACGCAATATAGTAGGATCTATGCCACTAGATACTTCCAAACCTACATTATATTAGTCATGAAAATCGTCTTCATTTGTATTCTCTATGAAACCTAGACACATACCGGGTTTTTGGTAGAGATTGATTATGTTGTAGGGATAGGAGTGCTCAAGGGCTATCCACATGTTTCTCTATTTGCATCAATGTTGGAGGTTAAGGCCCACAAATGATCTATCTTTAAATATGGAATGTCTTATTCAATGATGGTTTCATCATTAACAAGAGGATATTGAGTATCTTCTTAAAAAATGTTTTTTGCATCATACATTTCCTTGATTCTTTCCACAATGGGCATCCACTTCTCATAGTAAATAGGGCTCCATTGTTTGCAACATGCCTCAACAAATCCTGCAAAATTTGATATTTCTCCTTGACCAAGACGTTCAAACTACATTCTTGAAATCTTTTTAAGACTTAATGAAATTTTTTTCATCATAACATCTTCATGAATGATGCCAATTCCCAAACTGAATTTCATGAAAGATTTGATATGTAGTATGATCGAATCACCATGTCCACACAAACTTGGAATTGACCTTGCATCTACATTTGGAATTGACCTTCTCTTGACTT
>JASDQU010688030.1:22345-39130 GCA_032191745.1 Picea mariana
ACTACCTCTATATATTTTAACTTTGAAATGCTGATCTACACTTCTAAGCATGCATAAATTTGACACAGGTATTTTTGGTCAACATGAACCTGGATAAAACCCCCTCGGGGAAAACCAGTTTGGGATATATGTCTATATAATGGGGAAATATATGTCTATATTCACAAACTAATCACTGAACTCTATCTCCTCTGCTGTCACTGCTGATACATCCTGCTTCTTCTTCTTCTTCTTGAGACACTGTCCTACATAGTGACCCATCTTTCCACAAGCAAAGAATATCACTGTGCTCAAGTCTCTCTTCTACCCATTGTTGCTGCTTCTCTCTCCTCCATGTAGTGGGGCCCCAAACTTGTGACCCTGTCAACCTACACAACCGATCTTCTTATTTCCCTTTGTCCAAAGAGAAAGGTCCTCAACACATGAAACTGACTGCTGCTACTACTGTCCAGAAGCCTCAGCTGCAAGCCTAATCTCCTCCTAGATGAAGTCATCCCACATCCTCTCCCATGTAGGCATAACCTCCCTGGAAATAATGCCACATATGAATGGACCCCAAGGTTTGGTGAAGCTATTCATAGCTGTCCTCACCAAAGAGTTAGGGTTCACCACCTCTCCGATGGCTCCAAGATTGTCTTTGATCTGGGTGTATATACTAAGGAATGAAGTAACCAACTCATCTTCGAGCATGCGAATGATCCTCAGTCAATCATAAAGAACCAACTTTCGGTTCTCATTATAGCTCTCATACAACTTGCATATAGATTCCCACATCTCTTATGCATGAGTCTTCCCCATCAAATGGGGAATAATGTGATCTTTCACAACATCACAAATGATCCTCTTTTCCTTGTTGTTCCTTTTCCTAAACTCTTCCACCAAGATGAGAGTAGTGACAAGAATGACTGGAACAACTGCCTCGACTATGTCCCATAGCTCGAGGTCCTCTAAGAAAAAGACCATCCTCGCTTTCCAAGGTGACCAATTTCTAGCCCTGGCTAGCCTGTCCTCCACACACATCTGAGATACTGACATGTTTGCCAAACTGCGCTCACTCTGATGCTCCAAATGCAAAGGAATGCTGCCTCGCTCCTATCAACACATGTGTGAAAAGAGGAAACTGAAACCCTGACCTCACTCCTAGTCAATAGGTGTGAAAAGAGGTCGTACACTACAACCTCATTCCTATCCACACAGTTGTGAAAAGAGGTTATCCACAAGTGTAAAAAATCATCCCAACAAATGTGCCCACAATTGTCCACAAACACTGTCAACTAGCTGTCCAAAATCTGCCCTGATTTGTCCAAATGGCACTGAATGAGAGGTACCTTCAGATATGAAGTTTACCCATTGTTTTGGAATAAAAACTTCTTTTCCAAAACAACCAATAAATATGATATAAAATCTCGCCAAACTGCCCACAAAAGTGCTCCAAAATCAACAAGTCTAAGCCACTTTTGGCTTTGATACCATGTAGATTTTCTGAGGTCCTATGAGGCTGACATCTAAGGGTTGTCCTTGAACTTAGTATGGCTCTAAGTTTCAACTATGTGCCTGTCTTATCTTTCTTTTTTAGGACAACAAACAATCACCCAACTTTCTTCTCAATGTTTTGATGGTTAAGTGCTCTTTTAAGGTGCCCTTGCAAGTGTTTTCTTTACTCAATGTTAGCACATGCNAAAACTACCTCTAGATATTTTAAATTTAAAATGATGATCTACACTTCTAAGCATGCATAAATTTGACACAGGTATTTTTGGTCAACATGACCCTGGATAAAACCCCCCAGGGGAAAACCAGTTTGGTATATATGTCTATATAATGGGGAAATAGATGGTAGAATACAACACATACAAAATGTATATGAACCTGTTACGATAGTATCTTGTCTCAAGCTGAAGTACAAGTCCAAACCAAGAAAGATCTCCCTAGCATGGTGCGTCCCTCATAAATGTTACCAAATCCACCAAAACTGCTGCAGATGCCAGCTGAAAGCTCTGATCTAGAAACCCCTCCACAATAATCAAGCACTGATGAGTAGCCTCCCTCTGAAACATAACTCATTGCAATATGAGAGGTGTAAGTGCTCCCCACTGATGATTCTCCCTCCTCCTCAAGTGAGCCCTCCTCAGAACTAAAATATCCCCACTAAATAACTAAGGCTCCAAGCTAGATGCCTCTCTCCATGGAAACATGCGACCTATCTAGCCTCTCCCAATGCTTCTAACCTCATCCTCTTTCTTTTCCTACTTCTCCTCAAGTGAACAAAACAATGAATGAATCCTCCTCCTCTCAAATGCACCCCACTCAAGAAATAACTCAAATCAAAGGGAAATCCTCCCTGGATCTCCATCTCTCATCAAGAAATACTCTCCTCAAATGGATGGAACAACAACAAGGAGCGCTCTCCTCCTCTAGATGTGCCTCTCCTCCTCAGAATGCACTCCTCCTCTAGAAAATGCGCCTCTGTGTGTGTATCATGCACCTTCCATGGAATGATGGCTAAACCTCCATGGATAACCTCTCCATGTAAGCTCAACCCAACAAGAGCTTCCTCCTCAAGCTCTCATACAAGTGTGCTCTCCTCTCCTTGAGAAATGTGCCCCTCCTCTTCTCCAAAACTCACAAGTGAAGAATGAATCTCAAAATGCATTATACCCTCACTTCAACCTCCTTTGACCAAGCCCTAATAGATCAATGAACTAGATCCAATCTAGCCAAGTCTATTCAATGGGTGAGATATCATCCAAAAATATCACTAAGGAAACCTACTTTCCTTAGTTTTTTTATGTCTATTAATTCACCCACATTGTGAATTAATTGTTACTTTAATGCTTAAGTGACATATTTCACTTTTGACTTAAATCTCCTAAGTCAAAGTGAAATTAGAATTAAAGTAAAGTACAAAGGTAATAGTCTTCCCCCTTTGTGCTTAGAGACTCATAAGCATATGGGGACCACTTTCCAGGGTACCCAAATCTCAACAACTACGACCCCTCTTCTTGATGTTTTCCATCTTGTTGGAGATCTCTTCTTGGTTATTGTTTGGGTATTTTGGTTCTACTTGCTGGTGTCACCTTCCTCATTTTTTTGCTGGTGTCGTCCTCTTTATCTCTTTTCTAATGCCAGCTTGAGTATTTTTCCATTCTCTTCTATTGTTGGTGCCACATGTGTATGTTGCTGGTTAGTCTATTGATATTTTACCCTAAAAGTTCTCCTTGGCAATTTGTTCCATGTGTCATGATGAGATCTGCCTCGAGGGTTTGATCAATGATCCCTTGAATATTTTTATGAACATATATCTAAGAGGATAGTAGCAACATGTATCATGTGATATTGTTTCTTGTTTTAGTTTTAAGTAAATGTTTTGTCAGTGATTGTTTTTGTCAATGATTGTAAAAAATATAGTTGTTCTAGTTTTTTCAATATATGTTCTTAAATGCTTGTGTTATAAATTTAGTATTTCCATTTAATGTTTCTAAAACTTATGAACTTTCATATTCATGAATTTAAAAAGGATAGATATTGAGGCGAGATTTTGAGACATGAGTCTCCAAACATTCCTCATAAATACTTTAGGCTATCCCAAGAAGGAAGAAGATGAACCCCTTTTTCGACTGAGACTCTGAGTGGTTGGTGACAATCTCGTCAGAGGAGATTATCAAACGAGTCTGTAAATAGATCAATTCGAGAATGTGCTAAAGAAAGTGCTATGGATGTAGCCTTATTAGGTAGATTGCGCATTGATACTTCTACACCTGAGAATATAGGGAATACATCAGGACAATAAAATATTTTTGGTAATTTTCTTTGATTTTGTTTATTTTTGTTGTATTTTTGTGTATTTATATTTGTCAGGTTAAATGCTGTAATTACTTTCAAATGTGTGTGTAGACAATGATTTTAGTGCGAGGGGAGACAATGAAAGAGAGAGTAGGTGTCACAAAGATTCTAATGTTGGTGAAGTGGGTGAAGTTGGATTTAGGAGGTGATGTTATCAAGAAACAAAAGATTACACGTCTACGTCCACCTATCCTTCAGATGTTGGTGATGAGATTCCTTGGGAAGGGATTACTGAAATAATGACCCTTGAGCAATTCTCAGGTGTTAAAAGTAGGTTGAAAAATGATTTGAGGATCTTGGATCTCCCCTAGTAAAGTAAACAAGGCTTGTAGATTGTTTTTCATTCATTGCAAAAATTTATGTATGCATATAAAAATATGGGGCCAACCACTGAAAATTTTATCGATTTGATGAGGCAACAAAAGTTAGAGATGATGGGTCCTGATAAACGAGGCACATTAAAAAATAAAGTTTCAAAAGAAAACTCAATTTCAATGTTCAATTTCAAAGATAGGCCAAAGCAAAAGATATTGAAGGTGCAATATTTTAAGCACTCCAACATAGTAGAACATCTGTATAACAATTTTTTTGCAACATATGAAAAATTGTCATGGAACGATGAGGTTCCACATTATTTTTCTAAACACGTTTATGTAGAGTTTTTCATAGAGATGCACCCTGATTATACTAGTTTACCATCTGATTATCATGGGGCTGGTAAATGACAGACATATGATCGAAAATAAGTATATCAAAATGTGACATTGTAGAGGCCTCCACGACTTTTAATATCTCGCCCAACATGGTCATTTGCTTCACATTCAGAGTTGCGAGCTTCATCAAAGGTTGAAAAAGAGGCTAGGAATGCAATGAGAGAAAAATTAAAATCAATTTTTTATGGTGCTAATGTTGGTTTGAACCGACAGCGAGAGGAAACCAATTCTCGAACCATTTTTGTTTATAAAACAAATGCGAAGTTAGATACCATGTCATTAAAAGATCTTAAGGAGTATGCAAAATTTTTCCATGATGGTCGGAGGGAGGTCATTCAAAATGATGAATTGAACAACAGATTGGTATGTGTTCTAGTTAGTAACTTTTTGATGCATTTTATGACAGTTTACTTCTAATTCTAGATCTAGATACATGTCATTGTATCTATAGAAATAATTGATTTGTTATTGTAATTAATTGTAGTTTGGAGATTTGTTAAATGAATCTCCAGTAAATAGGGGATTTGATTCCACAAGTTTAAATTTGGATGGGTTGAATCATGTATGTATTTTCTAATATCCACAGATGAGCACTTTAGTTGTCCAATCTCCAATATTTTGAATAAGATCAACAAAATGACATTTATAATTTTGTATAAATGTGAACACACTGAATCCTAGATTTAGTTCTTAGTTTTGTTGTTCACAGATCCCTATTCCATCTCCTACTACTTGGGCATGCTTGTCTCATTTTTTATTGGGAGAGTTTGAAGAGGGTGGGAGTTCACATGTATCATTGCATGTTAAAAACAAATTTAGTTATATGTAAAAATTGCAAATTGACATTTAAATTATTAATTTAAAAGAATAATGTTTTAAACAACATTTAATTTATTGAATCATGGGTTGGCACATCATAGATATTACATGTTTCAAAATTTAAAACTATAATTTAATGTGTTAAAATCATTTAAATTTAATTTTTAAATTTTCATATTTGAAATGTGTTATATATGATAATCTGGAGAAGAGAGTACCTGAGAGTGTGTTTGAATAAAATGTGGATAAGAGAGTGCGAGAGATTGAGATTGAGGAGGAAGCGAAGGAAACATCCATACCTGGGAAGGATGCATCCATTCATGATGATTCATAAATGTATGTTCATTGCACATTAGTGAGTTTTAATTTGCTTTTATGTTGGGGTTTTATATAAAAGTGTTCAAGCTTATTTTTTTTGAATAAGTTTATACTTTTTATTTTTTTTTTCAAATTTTTGTTTTCTCAAATTTTTAGTTTAGCCTTTCATATTCAATGCTTTGATAAATTATTTTGAAATATATAGAATCCCTATATAAGCTTATCGTTTTCTTAAATGGTACATTCAAACTTATTTGTGTTTAGATCATGATGAAGTCCTAATTTTGGATTTGAACATTTGATTATTTGAGAACAGACTCTATCCCACATCAGAAAAGGGGAAGTTTTTAAATTTTCTTTGATTGCATTCATTCCCTTCTTTTCCAAGAATGGCGTAGTATGGACATTTGTGTTTTCTACATACAATGAAGTAAATTTCATATTTCTAGGGTATTGTCAAACTCTTAACTAAATTGGTTACTAACCACAAAAACCAACATTCAAGTAGATTTACAAATATGATATGTATATGTATATCTAAGCTAGCACACACATAGTATATCTGAGCTAGCTCACAAATATAGTATATGTGAGCTAACTCACATATAGTATATCTGAGTTAGCTCACAAATATAGTATATGTGAGCTAGCTCACATATAATTTCAAAGAGCATTTGATTATATGTAATATGAATATATCCCAAATATGAAAGATTTAAATGGTTTTTGAAGAATGACTTAATATATGTGCAGATTTTTGTTTTCTTCATGTACATGAAAGATTATATGAGAACATCTATTCCACTGCAGAAAGATGAGATAAGTATTTTCTGGAAAAATGATTTTTAAAATGGATATTTGTGAACTTTCATAGATATAAGTAATTCCTTGTAAGAATGACTTAATATGTAGATTTATGAGTCCTTTAGTTTGAAAGGGCATTATGGAATTTGATTATATGACCACTGCAGAAGATGAGAGAAGTATTTTACTGCTGAGAAGATTAACAGTTTATTGTTGAGTAAATAATATCAAATAAGATCACTTGGGATAAGAATTTCATCTGAAGGATTAGGGACTTTATCCACAAGGAGATAAGTATTTCATTGGAATAATGACTTAAGATGGAGATTTGTGAACTTTCTGCATACACAATTCTATATTTATTTTTAGATTATTATCTAACTCTGAGCACAAAAATTTCTTACCAAGAACATAATTTTTCTCTTTAACTTTTTTTAAGATTTTAGATAAGATTTTACAAATTGTTTAAATCATATATTCTTAATGTGGAGAGTAACTATTTTGGAACTTTTGGAACTTTGTGATGAAAATTTGGTTTAAAAAACGTGCCAAAAAAGTGTATTAAAAAAATAGGTAAAATCTTAAATCTGTTTAACTTTGGTTGGGTATGTTATTATTTCTTATTGTTTATTTAATATTTAGTTAAAGTATATATGCTAATATGTGCTATTTGTTTTTTGTATTATTGTTTTTTATTGTTACATGTGTTTAAATTATATTTGGTGGAAAATATGTTTACATTATATTTGGTGGAAATGAGTATGTTGAAGGATGATTCTTAAGTTTTTTGGTATGTATGTCAATTTTTATTTAATCACAACTTGTTTTATTTATCTAAAATGGTACATGTGTACATTTTATTTTAAATTTGTATATATATTTTATTGTAAATTTTAATTTTTGAATTCTGTTTTCTTTTGCATCTATTTTAAAGTGATGGCTTAGCGTCCAGAATTTTGGAGTTAAATGTCTTGTTTTTTTTTATTATCATAAAATGGATGTGGAACCTATGTATTTGGCGGTGTAACTATTCAAACTTATATATATATATATATGATATTTTTTGAACTCAAAATATCAATTTATTGTCTCATATTTGATTTCTCAAAAGATTAATTTATGTTTTACAATATCGTGTTGAAATTAAAAGTGTTTTATTTCATTTTATTTATAAACATCATTGTATTATGTGAAGTAGAGCTGATTCTATGTGGAGCTGATTGTGTAGTGATGAGAGATTTGGTTAGTTATCAAATTATAGTTTCTAACTTATAATTTAAATTTTGTTTGATTTGGAAATATGGTTGAAAATAGTAAAAAAAAATCATTAAATTTTATAGTTTCGTATGAAATTTCACAATGAAATGACAGTCCAACACTAAAATGGTTATATTAGTTTTTTGGTTTATTTTCAAGCTTTCAATATATTTATTCAAGAAAATATGAAATAAAAATTATAGTTTCTCTGTTATAATGTAAATTTTGTTTGATTTGGAAGTATGGTTGAAAATAGTCAAAACAAGTCATCAAATTTTATAGTTTTTTATGCAATTTCACAATGAAATGACAATCCAACACTAAACTGGTTATGCTAGTCTTTGGTTTCTTTTCGAGCTTTCAATATATTTATTCAAGAAAATGTGAAATAAAAATGTGTACTTTGTAATAAAAATTGAAATAAAAATATAATTTAGAATGCAAAATTAAAATGTACTTTAATATAAGTAAACGTATGTATCGAAAATGGTTGATCTAGAAATTATCAATCCTCTGCACATTGAAAGTATTAGAACCTATTTTAATATGTAAAATTAAAATATACTTTAATATAAGTAAGCAATTTTCATTAAAATTTATATTGATATAAATTGTTTTTGTATCGAAAATGGTAGAAAATGGTTGATGAAAATTATCAATCCTCTCCACATTGGAAGTATTCACTAATGCCATTAATATGACACCTACCATTAATTCAATTAAAATTATGAAAATCTAAATGCAACAAATCAAGCCTTATTAGATGACCTCTTATTTTATTTTATTTTGGTTATCAGGCCATAAAATCAAATTCGTTTTCAACTTAATTTTTTTTCAATCAAACTCAATGAAAACTATGTTTAATGTGCAGAATATAAGTAACTTGTTACATGTTCATCATGCACATTTTTATTTCAATTTGCTTCAAGATATTGAAATTTAAATGGAGAAATTTAACAATTTAATTTTGGAATCAAAATTCACAATTTCATATTAAAATTGATACTTTTTATGATGACTTTAAATTTTTTAATTAGGATGATAATCATACATGTATTACCTTGAATTTTTTAATTAGGATGTTAGTCATACACTTTAAGATGTCTTTAAAGTTTTACTAAGCCATCAATAGTCCCTTATAATGACATGGAAATGGGTCCTATTTTTGATATGAAGTTATCCTCTTCATATGAAAAAACATTGAACAATCAAATTGCAAATAATGAATGCAAATCCTATATGTAGTAAATTGGTTACATGCATTAAAGGATTTGTGTATATGATTTGGATAATTTGTAGGATTAAAGTATAATCATCCAAAGTATAGGTCAATTTAGGTTCCCTAGATACAATCTATAGGTTCTTCCTTGAAATTGTAAATAAGGCTTGATAAATTTTATAATTCATAAAAAATACAACTTTTCTTAATTGAATGGACCATGAAAGTAAACTCAATTGGAAATGATTCTAGAATCCTAGATATTCATAAATACATGTACTTTCAATGTAAAATATAAAATTCTGGAATGTACATGTCACTTGTTTAAAGAAATCGTAATGATATTCCATATTCAACTATTCGTTCATGATCAATTTTGGACATTTTCCATTTTCTATTTTTGTTTTTGATTGAACTTCTATTAACTTTATGTGCACTGCACATACCAAATGACTATATTGACAACTTATGACATTTGACTGGTAGTCTTGAAAGTGAACATGAGTATTGGTTTGATGGGTTTATTGAAAAAAATATACTTTCAATACTATGGATCCTCTTTCATATATAAAATCGTTATCATTAAAATCTTCTAATAACTTCATCTTTTGTTCTGTGCATCACATCAAATAATATTTCACGTTTTCAATGTTGTCTACAGGAGCAACCACGACAAAGACATCTCCTGCAAATAATTTGATATATTGGACAACAAATAGTTCGTGTTAGATTATCACACAAATACATCTACAAGTTATTTGAAAAAATTTAAGCATAAAAATTACCTTCTCTAACAAGATCAAAAACTCTATCGCCATCAAATGGCACTAAAGTTTCATTTGATTCCATCTCCTCTAATCTTTCAAGTGGCATTTTCCCCTTTATATTAAGTTTGGTATGTGTCCAAGCTTTAACATATTCTGCATTTTCATTTTCGCAAATCTCTATGGATTCTGCGTCTTCTATGAAAACTGAACAAAAACAAGACTCATTTCTTCTATCAAATGCAAACACATTTAGATAGCATTTTGTTTTAACTGAATGCATTTTTCATGCCCCATGTATTGTACCAGCTTCATATGGAATTGATCTATTTACATCGTGGATTCCAACATGCCAAAAAAACCCGCACAAGACAAGAACTTGTTAACTTGAAATCTCTCAAGAAAATGATTGAAGATTGAATATAAATTTGAACGCGTGAATAAAATATTATGTGTACATGTGTAACATGAATATATAAACACACCTGTGCACATCCCTTGATGGATTATTTTCATGGTTTAGCGCCATTTTGCACCATTCAAAAACTTGATCAGCAGATTCAAATCNCCCTTGCACCATCATGCTCTCCTTTTCCATGACCAGTCTCAAAACAATTCCAACAACATGTAATGTTTGATTTTTTATGAAGATGACACAACCAATAAAATGATCGTGAATATTTGAACTGACCCGCACACCCATCTGACCATATCTAATTTCGATCAAATCCAATTCTGCGTTCTTTCGATGAATCATAAAATTTATTAAAACAATGTTGTACATAATGTGTGTCGTGTGTTTGATCATCACTTATATAAAAGTTATATTCTTTAATAACATGTCGATTGTCATTAGTGCTTTCTATGTTATCAAGACTTCGTTGAGCATGTCTATATAGAATGTGGACAAATATAGTGACTTGATAAGAATGATAATATTCACTCTGTATTTATTTTTGTGCAACGAATGTGTAATTCTCTACAAAATCAACTACAGACAAAATTGTCCCCGGTGGAAACACTTCACGAGATTGTTTGAATTGTAGGTATTGCCATCGATCTCTATGTGAATGCTTGGTGTATTTATAAATTTCTTCCTCAAATTTCTTTAAAAAATCTATCACAGAGATTTTATCTACTTTCAAATCAATCATTTTGGAAATAGCATTTGAAGAATGTGGAGCTGTGTTGTTGATATATTCATATCTATTTCAATTGACTGTTATATTAGGAAGTGATTGATCATTCATATCAATATGATACTTTGAGTGAAACAAACTTATATTTCCACAACGATCACATTTGTTTCCATCAACACATTTTTTTTGGTAAAATAATTCATCACCTTCTCTTTCACATAGAATTTCAGATTTAAAAGAACGGAATGTGGAAGGAGGAGGTGAAATTGGCCATAAAGTTTTACCAAAATTAATAAAAGTGTCATAATATAACTCAAATTCCACATGATAACGATAACAAAAAATGTCGCGAAAAATGATGGGTCTAACAAACCATGGTTTTTGTTGCACAAATGTATTGATGGAAATTTTAACTTTTTTGTGCTCTTGTTTGAACTTATTGAACAATTCTATTTGTGTCATTGGCAATATATGTTTTGGATGTTCTTCATATTGTTTTTGTGCTATTCTTCATCGCAACACATTCCTTGTATGTGGTGAAACACGAGATTTTGTCAACCAACAATTATAGGCCAATTCTTTAACATTTTCTGCAAGTCTATATTTGTAGGGTTGTCTAGAAATCACTGTACAACAAGCTAGTTCATCATTTTCATATATTTGCAATCAAAATTTTCTATGTTTGTACAATGTTTTTCTTGACGTTCCCATCATTTTTCCATGTGTCGTGTCAAACTATCTTTTATATTGCTAAATGAAACAACTGCTGTTTGTATCACTCTACATGCAACACTGACATCTTTTTTTTGATATTTTCCAAAATCTTTTAATACACTAGTTATATTTTCAAAGACATTCTGTTTCACCTTTGTATCTTTTGTCGACTTTTGAATACCCAATAATGATGTAGCTTCTTTTAATTTTCTTGACTTTATTAGAAAGAGTAAAAGTTGATCTTGTACTGTTATTGATTCATCTTTGAAAAATGTATTATACATATTCTTAGTTCGATATATTATATAATGCTTAGCTTCTTTCTTCTCAAATTTTCCAGTATCAACATTTTCTAATATTTCATCATCAACGTTGATAGATTCTCCTGCATATTTCAGTTTAAAGTTTATATTAAAAAACAAAACCCGAACATAAATTCACAAAACTATATACAAGTGTTCATCTTGTATTATCTAAATTTATGTACATACCTATAGGTGATTCGTCTTCTGCTTCAATTTCAATTTCAATGTCTTCATTGACGTTATGAGACAAATCTAGTTATGGTTTTTGAAAAACATCAAATCGTAATTACAATCAATTATATTAAAAAATATTTTAAATTTGAATTCTATACTTTTAATATAGAAATATGTGCATGCATACCTGGTTGGACTTCTTCTTGTTAAAAATCTATATTTACGTAATCATCGTTTCTTTCTTCAATATTTGCATGTTCTCATTTATTTCTCCAATAATGCTCTTTCCTTTGATCGTTATGGTGAGTTTAATCTCGAGTGTGATCAAATTTTTTCTTGCACAAACTTCTATTTCCCATGAGTATAGTTATCTGTAAACGTTTTTAACAAAATCAACATTTCAGAATAGTCTCAGAAAAACTTCATTGTCACAAAAATTATTAAAAAATAATATCAATAATTTTATGTTCAACAAAGGCTTCACCCTGAAAAAATGATCAACATTTATCTTTCAATATATAAATTCTTATTCCAATAAATACTTGAACAAACATCAATTACCTTCTTCAACAAAAACGAAAAAGATGATTTGAAACTTTGTTTAGGTGCTCTAGAAAACCATGAAACAAGCGATGAATTGTGTTAAATGTGTTCAACATAAAGCATATTTATACGATTTGGCACAAAATGAAACTATACGATGTGTCTTTTCATTTTTTTCGGCCAACGGAATTCGCTCACCCGTCTTTCGACCGAAAAAAAAAGTTTTTCGTGTGAAAAGCTAGGAAATTGTTTAATTTTAACGGGTTCTGTTAGAATTTAGTTTTTCGGCCGAAAGAAATGTTTTTCAATTGAAATATTCTTTTGGTCGAAAACTAGAGAATGAGACTGTTTACAATGTTTGCAGGAACCAAAGAATTCCCTCTACTTTACCTGAACTTTGTAGGTTGCAGACTCCTGCAAATAATCAAAATTTGATTTCGAAAATGACACCAACATTTGCAAAATTGAATCTACTTTCAATTCCTATAATTTGTTTTCTTTTTCATTATTTTTATCTATTTTTATTTATGTTTTTAAAAAATTACTGCATCATATTTTCAACTGACATTATGATTCAGTGAAATGAAATGTCCATATCTCTAAAAATACACAGTGAAACATTTATATTCATAATCCTTAAACTGTTCTTTTCAAAAAGATATTTTTAGATTTTACTTTTAAGTAAAAATTAAGATAGATACAAGGTGGGGGGAAACATGTGTTTAAAATCTGCAACGTTTTCAGCTTGGTCAACTTCAAAAAATTGTAGAAATTATAATATTCATCCGTTAGATTCAAAATTATAGTCATAATAAAATAGAGGCTCTGTAGATTGTTGCAACATATTGCGTTTGTTAAAAACAATTTTTTAATAATAGATACATTGTTGGGGGAAAAATAACTCATTATCATTCATTTCATGTTTAAAGAATATACTGTTAAACAATTGTCAAATTGACATATCAAATATTAATAAACAAAATTTTGAAAAATAATCATTGGAAAGCCAACAAAATTCTTTACAAGTTTTGTTTTTACTGTAAAGTGAAATTCTAAATAAAAAAAATACTTTTTCATGTCAGAAGTTGAATAAATTGTGAAAATATAGTTTTTTTTTCTCATAAAACAAGCAAAATAGACACCCATCTTCATGATTATACCCTTTACTGATTAAAAATAGATTTTAGGGGTAGTTGTTGTTGAAAAATAGGATCACAGAGAAACAAAATAAAACAAATGCGGAAATAAACACATAAGATACATACTACAATAGAGAAATAGATATATGTGGTTCCCCCAGTGTAGGCTATGTCCACCAGAGAAATTGCTAGGCCATTCCTTTTTATTATCTTGCAAAATGAAGGGATACAACCTACTACACACCCGATGTAAATTCATATTCTTTATCTCATAGTCTCCTCTCTCAGAATACAATATTCACCATAACACATAGTCACACAATTCCCTCATAAAAGAGGGTTTCCTTCTAGGGAAAAAAACCCTAACATAATTTTTATCGTCAGATCTGTGTCCTTATAATGAACGATCCATATTGATTATGAAATTACAATATTTGATTACAAAAAACAAACATTTCGGCCTCGTAAAAGCCAATAATTATGTATCTTGCAATTTATTTGACCTGCATATGAATTAGGAAGATAATCAGGCTCTACAACCAACAATTTTCACCTACACATGTTGCGACATTGCTCCTCAAATGGAATCCATGTCACTCCACCAAAATGAATGAATATATGATGAACCTCTAAATCCAATGCAAAAACAAACCAAAATAAGATCAAGAGAGATTTCTTGTTCAAATAAGGAAACACATGGAAAAGGATGGAAAATATGGTTTCTAGGTCTAAGGACAAAAACAACAGTGGGAATACAAGGGCTTACAGAAAAGGATGGATTTAGCTAGCATGATTTTGATTCAAGGATGCTTACCTTCTCCTCATGGATCATGCTCTATTTATATTATCCCCAAGTAGTTGGAGACGGTTTTGTATGGGTAAAAGGAGTTAGGAAACTAACCAAACCCATAACTCAATGTGTAATTCTGCAAAATTATATATTTTTATCATTTAATGACATGTATGCAACTTTATTTAGAGAAAATCGTGTATACATGACTTTCATATCCTTTAGGGTGTGTACGAGTCCCAAAATATTATTTTTTAGTGAATCCATAGGAGGTATAGGTAAATGACCTCTCCAAGTAGGACAAAGAAAAGGGCCAATAAAGTCATCAATGCAGATGTGGTGGAAATTAATGTTATAAATAAATCATTTATCTAAACTTATGTGTAGGTGGTTGCAGTTGTGTCAAGCTCCAAGGTAAGTTGTCTAGCAATTTATCGAAGTATTCACCAATATTTGTCTTCAACTTTAGATCAAAGATCTATAATAGGTACTTGTTTTCAAATTCAATTTCAATTTGTTTACTATTTTCCAATCGAGCAAACTCTAGTTGAGAGAACTATTGTAGACCGACCTTTATTTGTGCCCTAACCATTGAATGAAAATTCATCAAGAGACCTATATTTACACCCTTTAATCAAGATCCAATTTCCAACCCTAACACATTCCCTTATGAAACCCTCATTCATCTCCAACTCGTAATTCACCTAGCCTTGACCCTCACCCTAACTTTTCCCATCCTCCACAATAATGCCACTATCACAAGAACCAAAAGCATGATGTTGTTGAATGTTGATTATTACATGGGAAAACCACATCTAAGACTTTATACTTTGATGAGATAACCAATGATTTTTTCATAGCTCCTTCCTCTCTTGAACATTCTCCTCCTCTTGAATTTTTTTTCTTCCAAACCCTACTACTATTGACCCCTCCTTATTGTTGGTGATAAATTCCAATCCCCCCTTAGCTATAACACTTATTTTCACTTAAAATTGCCAAAAAAAGGACCAATTATCTACTATGATCCTTATTAATGGAAGACGCAAGAACATCATCTCTTAGAAATTATCCAATCACCTATAATTCCTTACTACCCCACACCCTTCACCTTATCATCTAGGTTGGGTTCAACAATATGTTCCTCATGTTCTCATTAACAAATGATGTGCAACCACTTTTTCCATTGAACCTTTCCAAGACACAATAGATTATGACATCTCCCTCCTTGACTTCTTAGATTTACTCCTCAAAATACTCTATCAACAAAAATGCAATACCTTGTAAAATATCCATATAAATACTTATCAATTCTTTAAATATGGAATTTTTTTTCAACTCACTTCTACTATCATTCCTCTACCATGCCCCACTACCTCTCTCTCTCTCTCTCTCTCTCTCTCACACACACACACACACACACACACACACACACACAAACACAAACACACACACACAAACCCAAACACACCATCCTCATATGCCACAAGTTCTTATATCATCATTACCCCACACCCATTCTCAGGTTTTTCTTCCACACTCATCTCACACATCATAACTCCTCACCTTGATTCTCCCTACCAATTCATTTTTCCTTTATATCCCTAGTGATATCAACACCTACATATATGAAATTCAGTATATAGATACCATCCATTAGAAACCAATATACTCTTATGATTTGAGGTAGTCAAAAACACACACATACTAGTAAAACCTCTTGAAACACCAATTGCTTTAAACAATATTGCCAACTTAACGAGAACTATGACCTCAAAACGAGAATTCTGGCCCAAAAAACCCATAGTTTATAAAAAACATGAAAATCAACCCCCAAATCAAAAAGTGGTGTTACCGTTAGCACCATTTTTTCAAATGGGGTCAAAATTACAACATTTTTCAAGCACGACCTTCAAAACTCATACAGTAGCTCAGAAAAACCTTAAAATTAATACCTAAATAAAAAAGTGATACTAACTATTGCAAAAAGTTTTTTCTAAACGTTAAAATTATGGCTCATTTTGGCCTAATTGAAACTGTGGTTTTGACAATAGATCCTTATGCAAAAAAAAAACCCAAAATTGGATACAAAATTGTCACTTAAAAAATTATTTACTAACCTTTTTTTTTTCTTAAGTTTACATTGAAAAATAAATAAATAGAAAGGACAAAATTTTCACAATTTTTTTTAAATGAAGAAAAAAACACATTCAAAAAAATAAATTTAAAACCCAAATTAAAAAAAAA